>CAVNYN010269559.1:23968-169890 GCA_963692815.1 Nyctanthes arbor-tristis
CCCCCCCCCCATTGAGAAGTTAATTTACATTAAAAATACCCATTTGGTTGGCTTTCAAAAAAAAAAAAAAAACCTGACTATTTGGTTAATTAATACAACGAACAAAAGTAACGTTTGACTTTTAGATTTCAGCCTTTTTTAACTTTATAAATATTTTTAATGACTGTTAATATATAGATATATGTATATATTTGATAGAACATATAATATTAATCATATATAATAAAGTTGTGTTATTTAAATAAAAACATATAAAAAAATTCTAATAAAACTGACACATGGCACAATTCTATTTTTCTACACATCACATTACTTTTACATCAACACAAATCACATAAGACACATGTCAATTTTATCACTCTTTTTATCTATTTTTTTGTCCAACTAGAATAATTCAATATATAATTCTAAAAAATTATTAAGGGAATTTTTTTTTTGAATAATTAGTATTTTAGCACACTCAACAAATTAGTTTAAACTTTTAAAGAAAAAATAGAACATCACTAATATTTTTTAAAATTTAGTACTAGTATAATTTATTAATTGTGTAACTTGACTAGATTGCAAGAATGGGTTTCAAGGTACAGAACTACAAATTTTGCAATCATTTGAGTATTTCTGTAGTGAAATATACAGAAAACTGGCCAGTCATCGAATTGGAAATGGGTAACGCAAAGCAATGATAGAGCCACATGGAGACAAAGTAGACATTGCCCCTCGGGCCACGGCAACACTGTAGGACAATTATGTTTTCTTCTTCCTTTTTCCTTTTTTTCCCCCTCAAATGCTATAATTTTACAAATGAAAAATGAAATTCAGCACATAAATAGTTTGTCCAATTTGTAACAGTTTCATATTATGTTATTCAATGTAAAGGTAATATTTATATTGAAATTAAAGTAGGACATGAAAAGTTTTGATGAAGTGTATAAAATGCTATAATAATTGTTTTATTTTTCTCATATTTTGATTATTTCAAGATTTTAATATTTACATATTAATTGAAATTTGTGTTTTGTGCAATAAATGAATGAGTTAAATTAAAATAGACACAATTTAATAAATTTTTAAAAAAAATTAGAGCTCAAGAAATTTGTCGGTTTGAAATGAACTTTATTTAAAGCGTGAGCGCGCTTGTTTTAAATTGACACGTAAGGGATTTAGACATGGGCCCGATAAAAGATTTGGGAAGAGACGTCCAAGCGAGGGAAAGGAAAGAAAAATAATACTTTGACTTTGGGGGATATCATTGGACCGCACGTGAAGGCTTTGGGAGGGAGGACCATTGGACCATTAATTCTTCTCGGACCAAAAGACGTGACGGCGAGGGGGGCCAAAAAAGGGGAGCAACAAAAAGGGATTATTTTTTACTTTTGGGGATTCTTTGAAAACGTGAAGGCTTGGCCGCTTGGGGAAATTTGGGGAAAAATGGGACTTTTATTCTTGGATTGTTATAAGACGTGAAGAGGCGGAAAGACTTCCAGCTGCACGTGTAGGCTTCGAAGGAAATTGGCGATCGACTGATTTTCCACGTCAACAATTGAAGAACAATATTGATGATTTTTCTTTAATTAATGGATAGTTAAATTACTTTTTTCCAACGCAAAGATTTTCAAAGTTTTGATTCTACTATAATTGTGAGATCGAATTGATTTTATTATATCATTTATTCCTTGCCTATTTATATATTTCTTGTGTTCGTTTATATTATTCTTTTGGTTGATTATTTGATGTGTACGTTGTTTAATTGTCAGGATGATATATTACCAGTTAGAATTCTAGATCCGTAATTATTTATAAATTTCTAATCTAAGTGGTAAAATAACAAATTGGACATAATTAGGGTATTCAATTCATGTTACAAAAATATATAACCTTACTTAAATGAATTGATCGTATCTATTTATTGGTTAGAATTGATAATCTTTCTAGTGTTTAATGTTGTTAAGAAATTAAATCATAATAACGTTTCTAGAGTTGTTTGTTAGCAAATGCAATAATCAATGAGCTTATTTTAGTTATAAAAAAAGTTAGGAAAGATAAGTTGCTAAATCGTATCAATAACCATAATCAATTTAGGGGAAGAATAAAGAGTTTTATATTTGTATCAATGATCAATTATTGGAATCAATTCTGAGATTATACCTTGGACTTGATATTTGTCACATATATTATTTTCTTATCAATTTAATTTTTAGAATTTTTACATTTTAAATTGTTTACCTAGATTTAATTTAATTTTATTTTGTTCATTAAATCTAAACTTCCCGTTTTTATTTCAGTTGTTTGACTTTTAAAGAATTAAATCTCGCCAATTTTTGTTGATAGGACATTGCTCGCCACCACTGTAGTTTTCACAATTTTATTATTCTTTGTTGGATTCGATACCCACTAAATTTTTGTCGGCCTTCCCGGGGATTGGTGCTAAATATATTTATTTCTTTTATTATTTTTTCCGTTAATTTTTTTAATTAATTTTTTTAATTTTTTCGTTATTTCAATTAAAATAAACAATTTTTTTTACTATTTGATTTTTGCTTCCCAAACAAAACTTCCTAATTCCATCACTATCACAAAGAATTTCCTCTTCAAATGAATGCTGTAAGAGAGACCATTATAGCGATCAATGGTCTATTTCTCAAATACACAAGTTATAACTACTGGTGCATAGCCATCAAAGCATATTTGAATTCGTTTTATCATAAAAATGTTTTCCAAAATGAATAGTCACACTGAAAAGTGTAGTCATTATGCTTAGGTTGATGATACACAACTAATTCATCAAACTATCTTACTGTAACTCTTAGTTTATTTGATTTGGTTAATAAATAACAACTATGATGCATCTAATCATGTTAGAATCTAATATATTAAGATAACTCGACATGGTCTGAAAGTATTAAAACGATATAATACAGAACACAATATAAATTGAATTTACTGTAAGTTATAACTCTTAAACAATTAAATTATTGATATGTATGTTTGGAGTTTGGTCCCTTTCACCTTCCTCTTAATAAAAAGCGTAATTTATAGCTACCGTCTCCAACCTTTCAACAATGTTGAGATTACGTCTCCAACCTTTGATTTTAGTCCTGGGGGTCCCCAACCTTTGATTTTAGTCATGAGAGTCCCCAACCTTTGTCAAAATCTCCAGCCAGGTCCCTTTGGACGGAAACCGTCCAATCTAGCCGTTAGTCAATACTTTAACCATGGGTAATTTTGGCAAAACATAAAATGAATATTTTAATTTAAAAAATAAATCTTAAAAAAAAAAGCCACCCTACTTCCATAATTTCCAACAGCTACTACTGCCATTTCCGACTCCGACAGCCAAAAGGCTGCCAGAAATGGCAGTTGGGAGACTTCCCCCTGCTTGCTGCTGGTAGGGAAGACTCCCCCCCCCCTAAAAAAATTTTTTTGTGCCATTTCTAGTGGCCTAAATGACAATAAAAATGGGAGGAGAGTCTCCCTGCAACAAGCACCAGAGCGGGGAGTCTCCGACAGCAAGCATGGGACAGCAAGCACCAGGCCCCGACTGCCATTTCTGGTATTCTTTTAGCTGCTAGAAATTATGGCAGCAGCCCCCCACCCCACTTTTTTTTTTTTTAAGATTTATTTTTTTAAATTAAAATATTCATTTTATATTTTACCAAAGGGCTAGATTGGACGGTTTCCGTCCATAGGGACCTGGCTGGAGATTTTAACAAAAGTTAGGGACCCCCAGGACTAAAATCAAAGATTGGGAACGTAATCTCAACATTGTTGAAATGTTTGAGACGGTAGCTGTAAATTACCCACTATTATTTAAAGAAGCAAAGTGAGTGAGAATCAGACACATTATATTTGGTCTCCAATCGACTTTTGACTATTAAACTTTTATTGTATGTATCATTGATAGTTTTATTTATTTTGTCAATAATTTATATCCGTGCATCGCACCGGGGTATAACTAGTTATTTTAGTTTGGTGAATTTTTATTTTAAAATGCCAGATTTGTAGCGTAACGTGGATATTGTCTTTGCATAAATATCATTTTTCACATAAATTTGATGACACCATGTGTATTGAATCCAAATTTATCTTGGCAGCATATTGTGCATCCGCTGTATAGACTATAATATAAGCAATGCTTTAAAAAGTGTAATTTGCAAAAAATATGAAGTAAAGTATATTGAGTTTAAACGCGCTTAAGCGCATATATAAATGCATGATAAAACGTGATCAATGCACGATAAAGTATAAAATATGATGAAACGTAAAGTCTAAATTTCAAGTATAAGCTCTGCACAAGCATTATTTAGACGAACTTTCCAGAACAATCAGCATAGGAATGTGATAATGATTAAAAGAGATGGGACACACTTCTTTTGTAAGTTTCTTTTGTCCAAACAAGAACTAAAATTGGTAATTTCTGTCAATGTACAATAGTTAAAAATATGAAAATTTAAATGAATTTAAATTTTTATATTTTTCTTCACCCCAATTCAATCTAAAATCAATTATCCTTCAAACCCATTTTCAATCACATATTTTTGTTCTATTAAAATATTTTTACACGTAAATTTGTAACATTATCTTACTTTTCAACCACACATTCTCTAAAAAAATCAAATTTTTACAAAATCAATTCTAAAACTTGCACCCCACGCCCAGAAAAGGCGAAAAAAAGAAAAGAAAAAAAAAGAAGACATTTGTGGCAGTGGTGTTGGGTTGTCTCACGTCTATCTAACCTTGAACCTATCCTATATCCCATCTTGATCAAAAAAGTCTATCTTTTGTGTGAAAGTATCTCAAGTCAAAAATTTAAACCAAAAATACAATTTATTAATAAAAAAAGTAGAAAAATAGAAAAGAGCTTGAGAGTCTACCTTGAACTTGACTGAGATGTTCAGACAAAAGAGCATAGCCTTATGCAAGTGTCAAGTTTGACGAGTTATATTATCATCACTTAAAAATAAGTCAAATTATTGTACAATTTCAATTGTAACCCCCCCCAATATACCCATCACGAAATAAAAGCGTTTAAGTACAAATAGCACAAATCACTGAATTAAAAAAATAGTAGTAATAATAATAATATTAATAATAATATACCGCTACTTCTCCACAATGAATCTGACCGTTACTTCTTGTTAGGGATTGAAAGGAAAAATTGATTTGAAAATGATGGAAGGAACAATGGACAAGATGAAGGAGGAAGCTATTGACGGACATATGTACATTTTCTTTTTTAGGCCAATTAGGGGACAAATACCTCCCCAATAATAATAATAATAATAATAATAATAATAATAATCAACTTTCATTTTATTTAATTATTATTTTGAATGGAGATGGAGGAGTTTTTCCAACTTCATTTGATAATTAAGGGGAACACGAAGTCGACTTTTCTTGGTTAGTTACTCCCCTATATGCTTGTCCCGTGTTCAATATTTATAATATATATATATATATACACACTCGACTCTTCGAATGAATCAATTCATTCATACCCATAAGAAGCATTAATTACGTGGTTTAAAAGTCATTCATAATAAATGACATTTTTTTATTTCTTTAGCTTGAAAATTTTTATTTTTTTACATATCTTAGGTAAATTTGTACTTTTTTTTTTTTAAAATTGCATCTCGTGTTCACCTCTACACGAGAACTCACTATATGTAGACCATCCCTCCATGTATGTGCGGTGTTCATTGGAACATTTATTCAACCTACTCCCATAAATTTACCACATGTGCACCATCATGGCATCATTGAGGCTAAAATTTGTTTATTTTAATGAGACTAGCTATTTTGAAGGGCAAATTTAGGACGGCACGAATTACCTACAAATACATAGGCATAGAATAGAATAGAATGCTCCAAGGAGCAAATTAGGGTCAATAGATGACGAAAATAACGGGTAGGAAAGCATACAAGGCTTGCTCTTTTTTTTTTTTTTTAAAAAACAAGTGATGACACTTATAAAAGAGTTGTTAATTAATTTTTATATGGTTTATATAAATTATAAAATTATTGAGCAACTAACCCTTCAAGCTTATTTATCATTATAATTATAAGTAAACAAAATAAACAATTTTATGAACACAAATAGGATGTCATACAGCCATGTGTCATGTATCATGTTATGATTTTTCATATAGCGTATACCAATATACACTATATGTATGAATGACACTATATAATGATAAATCTGGACTACATTTGAATGCTCACTCAGGTAAGCAAACCTCTCAACAGTGAATGACAAAAGGCGTGTTTTTCTATAATTCGAGGTAAAACAACCTACGAGTATATCGTTGTTTCTTCGCAGTGAAACCGACTGTCAGTTTTTGTTATTAGGGATTGAACGGAAAATGTGATTTGAAGAAGATTAAAAGATTAATGGAGAAAATAAAGGGGGAAACTTTGGGGGACGTGTACATTCTTCGTTTGAGCCAATTGATAGAGAGACACCTCCTACAGTCGGTAATTAAATTTTACAGTCCGTTGAAGAGATTGAGATCAAAGTATGAGGTTTTTGTCATCCCTATCTAAATATTATATATCTTCTCTATTAGACTTGCCTTTGAATAGGGAGTTGTGGTCAATTTCAAGAGCTTTCTTGAATGGGCAAATGGGTGGCTGAAATTAACGTGCTATCTTGCTGTTAAGTAATCAAGATGAATTATTTTGTGCTTTTGCTTATGTCATAAATACGTATTTACGAATTTCACTAATTAAAAGAAGAATAATGCTATATAGCACTATTAATACTTGGTACCAGTATATGTGGCAACTAATATGACATTGAATGATAAGTGAAATTAAATGCATAAATAAATGATTTACTTAATTTTACTTATCATTCAATGCCACCTTGATACAGGGCTAAACACCAGTAGCGCTAAATAGCATTACTTTTAAAAGAAATTCTAAACTTGCTTATTTAATTTCTATACTTTTTTTATGTGAATTTCATTTCTCCTATCTATATTTGTTGATAAAAGTCCACAGACTAATTGATGCCAATTTATTCCTAATAAGTGGTTTTGGTTCAAACTTTGAATTAATAAAACTTATTATTGTTATACCTCATAATTAGAAGTCATATATATGAAGATTATTTGATGCCCACTTGATTGTTTGTATATAAAATTTAATTTGGTGCATGCTCCCCCTAATAATAATAATAATTAATGCAATGCAATATACCCAACATGTGGGGTTAGTTAATTAACTTTATAAGTGATTTCATGATTGAAAAATTATAAAATGAATGATACTAAAAACTAAAAAGAATAAAGACGAGTTTCATTCATACGTTTTTGTATCTGACTATTATCTGTATATTTAAAAATTACTACACTGAGATGAAATAACGTTTGATAATTTACTCGAGTCGAATGTCGATCTATTTTAACAGCTAAAGTTGCACTCGTTTCAAAATTGGCAATCCTTGGTGGAAATGAGGAGGCAACAGAATGTGGGTAACGGTATCATCTACTTGAAATCCTCCGCAGTCCAAAAACCTCATTTTAAGTAAGCAAAATAAGTTTAAACAAAGATAATTTATTTTATATATAATAATAATTTCACACAAGTAATAGTTCTTTATTATTATAATAACTACAGCTATCCAATCATTTTACAAGGCTATGATCTCGAGCAAAAATTGGTTCCCCTTTTTTGCATTTTTCCCAAACTATCCTTCTACCTACGATCTAGATCAACTTGCTCATAGTTGAATTTGACGCTCGATAATATGGCACTGTTTGGTTACGATGAGTATTGTGTATCAAACACTCCGGTAAAATCTCATTGTTTGAGACTAAATTGTTCAAGAAAGATAAATGCCTTTCACTTAAAAGTTAAAATGAATAGCTTAAACTACTAAGAGAAATTAATCAAGTAAACTCGTAAAATCTTTTTATATCATTTTTAATTAGAACTGATGAAAAGTTGATTGGTGTGCAGTGTTATTACGATTATATCATTGTATACACTGGGCATACTTGAATTCATCTGAGAACATGTTCAAATTTGATATCTTTCGCTTCAAATCAAAATTTAGTCGTACAAACGCAACTACATTTTGTTTTTCTGTTTAATTTTTGATAAAAAATGACAAGTCCAATTATGGTACTTAACGACACTTTTAGAAGGTGTTACAAAATTTTCAAAAAGATGATAAACTTGGGGCCAATGGACAAGTGATTACAAGTTAGTCAATCATTTTTCAAGACCCCAAAAGACAAAATTAGAAGTTGGGTCCAAGGGTCAAAAAAAAAAAAAGAAAAATACCCCAAAAGACAAAATCAAAGTTGTCCCCCAAAAAATAAAAAATAAAAAAAAATTAATAATAATAATAAATAAAGAAAAAAATAGTAAGGGCATGTCGGTAAAATAACAATGATTTGCCAACTTCCTGCAAAACCAGTTGTATTCAAACGAGAGAGGAAAAACGAAGAAAACGAAGGGAAGGAAATAAAAACAAAAACAATTACACAATACATACATATATAATTGGCAGTTTTACAAGAGAAAACTGGCATTCTGCATTTGATTCTCTGATTCCTTTGCTGGAGTCAGAGGATCATTTATCATTTCTATTCACCTTCCCGGATTTCTCTTCATTTCTTCGAATAAATTTATATACGCGTACTACAGACTCAAAATGATTGTGAGAACAACGACGTTTATGTTTGTAGATACTCAATGACAAGGGAGTTTTGGAGCTTTCCTGAAATGGGTTTTTGAATTGGAGGAGAAAATCACAAAAAGGTAGGATTTTTTAGGGGACGTTGAAATGGCAGACAATGAAGGGAAAATGAAGGGATGGCTCTATCGGATTCTTTTCAACCGTTTTGGGCTACATTATTCACGTAAAAGATACTTTATTCTTGAAGACAACTGCCTCAAAAGCTTCAAATCTATCCCTTCTTCTGAAACGGCGGTACTTCTTAATTTCTCGCTTGAATTTGTTTTCCTCCCCTTCATGAGACATGCAATGATCAAGGACACATGAATTCTGTGTGTGGGTGTATGTGTGAATTCTAGTTTATTGTGTATGCATTGACAGAATTGTATTTTGTTTGCTGAATAAATTTTCCGGTAATGGTTCTTCGGTTGTTGGTTTCAGTAACAAAAATTGTAACTGAACAACCTCCTTTACTGTTCGTTGACTAATTGCATTTTGGAGGTCTCTGCTAAGTGAAAGAAACAATTTCACGGTGGTTCGTGAATTTTGGTTTCTAGTTCAGTTGCTTTTTTCCAGCATGTTGGATTTTGTTAATTGGTGTTTACTTTGTCTCATTTATTTTATATTTCATTTTTCTGGGTTCCTTTCCATTACATCTTTTTAGGGTAATGAAGGATAAATTATTTACTCTGTTCTTTTTACATAAATTTTTATTTCTTTTGCATTATTATTATTATCCATGTAACTACTAATCTGGTAGCTGCTTGATGTTTGGAGTGGAATAAATGTGCTACATACTGCGGCATCATTATTTTTAGGCCTTTCAAAACAAATGAAATGTCAAAGAACAGAACATATTAAAAATAACGTGTTTGCCTTGTCTTTTAATCAATTCCCTGACTAGTTGCAGTCGACCTAGTGACCAGAACACGGAGGTTTCTACATAGTAGGGCTGCTAGAAGAAGCAAAACAAAAGGTTCTTGGTCGGAAATTTTGGGTCTGCCTATAACACAAATAGTCATTTTTCTATGCTTTTGGTATTAGGTATGATTGGATGTGTTTTGATAAGTTTGATTAAGTGGATTTTATATAGAAATGAGGTTTTCATTCGTTATGAGCAATATTGAAAATGACTGAATATTGAAAACAGTGCTAAAGAGAACATTTGTTGAAATTAAGAACCTACCATATTTGGTACCATTCTACTACAGTAACAGAAGAAAACATATTGTAGTACTGGTAATTTGATTCATAGCATTCTACTTCGGGTTTTCTGCATTTCCTCAAAATTCTGCGAGAGCAAGAATAGCACGAGATGCTTTATAGCTCTTCATGAATATATTTTATAACTCATAATTAGCTAGCCATCAGTTAGCATAATCTTTATTAGGTTCATTATCTGTTTTCTGTAAGCACGGAGTTGCCTTTAATTAAGGCAAGAAAAAGAAGAAACTATAGGCTTCCTTTATTTCAACGACAAAAAGTTTCATGTTTGGATGACGCCTTGTTTTTCTCTAGCTGATCATTCACAAGAGCATTTATGTGTTATTGATTGATTCTTTCTCATGTCAGGAGCCTCTGAGAAGTGCAATAATAGACTCTTGCATCCGAGTCACAGATAATGGAAGAGAGAGTCATCACAGAAAAGTAGGGGCTCAGATTGGCTTGTTTTCCATTAACTACAGATCAACACAGAGTCTGATCAAATACTTTACATATTTCAATAATTTTCTTGTAAACTGCAGGTTTTTTTCATTTTCACTTTGTACAATACTTCTAATCACAATGATCAGCTGAAGGTAATCATGTTTTTTCCATTTTTTAATTTTTTTCTGGAAGAATTAATGCCAAAAATACTGCAATTAGTGGATGACCCCATTGTTGAATTCTTTAGTTGGGAGCAACCAGTTCAGAAGAAGCTGCTAGGTGGATCCGTTGCTTACAGGAAACTGTACTTAACCCAGTAAAAAATTCATCAGATTTATCAAGAAGGAAATGGCTGCCGTTCAGGTGAGCTTAATTTGAAAATATTTTGTTACAAGATCTTTTCCCTGGGAATTTCTGCAATTTATTGCATTTTTTATCAGAAAAATGATACCCTTGAATCCTTTTATTTCACTTTTTTTTTCAGCGTTTCTGGGGATTGCAAGGGGGTATGGGTGATACTACACAATATTTATAGTTTCCTTGCCCATTACCATTTGTTTTATCATTATTTTGACAGCTTGAGTGTTTCAAAAAGAGATTCAAATACAAGTGCCGATGACTGGACTTCATCTGTTGAGCATGTGGATGCAATGACATCAGATGTAATTGCACCCTCGCCATGGAAAATATTTGGTTGTCAAAATGGTAAGAACATAAAATCTTAAAGTGCTTTTACATGGAAATTAACTCTTATTTGAAATTGTACTTGACATTTTTATTTTCTTATCTTGTCAGGATTACGACTTTTCAAAGAAGCAAAATATAGAGATTCCAATGGGAAGGTAGAATTCTTTTGCGGCTCATTTTTATTGATCCTTAATATGGCATGTTTGGGAGGGATGATTGAATAGCTACTACTCGTGTTGAGTCCAATGTACCAGACATGCACCGAATAATACCAGACATGCACCGAATAATCTGTGCTCCCCATAAATTAACAGTTCCTTTGCCCACCTTCCTTTCTCAGGATTGGGATGACCACCCAGCAATAATGGCAGTTGGTATTATTGATGGAACTTCTGAAGCTGTTTTCAGTACCCTTATGTCTCTTGGTCCATCAAGAACAGAGTAAACTGCTAACCCTTTTTTTTTGGCTCTGTTACTTAAAATTACTCTCTACAAACCATTGATAAGCATTCTTATTATGTAATGGACAAATTCATAAGCTACGTAAATGTCACATCCCTTGACAAAATGCTTTAAATTTGCTCATGATATCTGATATTTTCCGGTTTCAATTTCGAGAATGAAAAGTTTCAGAGTTACCAAATCACTTTTTAACTGATCATTCTCCAGCGGAATGCTAGGGTTGGTTAACTCACTCCTTGATTCAGTATTTATGGTATATATGAGAACATTTGAACTTTGAAGGCCTGAATTTGTCATATAATGATATAAACCAGGAGAATATTGATTTAGAGGGTGCATCTTTTCAGTGGTTTTCCTATTGTGGGTTCTTTTGTAGATGGGACTTCTCTTTCTACAGAGGCAGTGTTGTTGAGCACCTTGATGGTCATACGGATATAGTTCATATCCAGCTATACAATCATTGGCTACCACGGTCAGACTTCTAATTTTTTACTGATAATCTGTTCAATATTTTTCATCTACTGTGTCATTGATTAGATACCAGTGCTTACCAAACATGCACCTTTTAGGGCAATGAAAAGAAGAGACTTGCTTTTGCGACGTTATTGGAGAAGAGAAGATGATGGCACATATGGTATTTTTTTTCCTTTAGAAAATCGACATTACTCAATAATGTTTATGCTATTACTCTCATTTATCTGTTGGTCTTTTTGCAGTTATTCTCTACCACTCAGTTGTCAACCAGAAGTGTCCACCCGTATGTGGATATGTCCGTGCTTGGCTAAAAAGTAATTTATTCTTTATCTGGAAGTTGTGAATGCTTTTCCTCTACCAAAGTGACAGAAGCCTAGTATATCATGGGAGTCAAGACAAAAGAACTTGAATTGAATCTGTAAACAGATGTGATGGTTATTGAAACTTCTGCTGTTGTTTTTAACATTGACATATTGTTAATTGGGAAGGTCCTTAATTTATTAGGGCCGATAAAATGGTACTTTGCTGTTCATTCTTGGCCAATCCAACTTCAGAGACACCCCTTTCTAGCCATAGAGAAAGAAAACCAATTCCAAACCTACTACTTTTTCCAGCCATTGTTTCCTCTAATCGCAAATTTTTTCACAAGTCTCTTCTTCTCATCTACGGTTTCTACCTGTTTATTATTTTATTTCATTTCATTATTCTCTTGAGAAACTGATTTGAGTTTTAGTTACATGGAAAAGGCCTCGCTTTCTTCTTGTTTTCCTCATGAGGGATGGTTTTTGAGAAGCTCTGAATAAGATTTGTCAAAAGATTAGGAAATGGTGTGAAATGACTTGGAGCAAGTAAAAACTTCCTCACTAGACTCAAACTGAGGGCTTACTTGCAATCAGAAATGTATTGATATATATCAAACAACATAATCTGAAACTTTCTATTAGAAAGTAAAAATTTATTTTGTTTATGTTTTCAACATGCCTACATGCAGATCATTTTAGGCTCGACACAGTTACAAAATATTTAAGTGGGTGGGAACTTTAGATCTTTGCATGCTCCAATACTACTACATTCAAAAGTTTAATATTAAAGAGGGGACAAAGTTATTTTTTTAACTGTCTTCTAATGTATATGAAATACTAAGTTATTTTTTTATCTCTGTCTTCTAATGTATATGAAAGACTTGACATCTACATCCTGATTATCAACATAAGAACAGGTTATTACTGTGGTACAAGGCTTTTGCAGCATGTCCTAAGCTCTATTAACTCATTGATATCTCTTTTTTCTTGCACCTATTGAAGTCAACTACATAATCACCGTGAGTTTTCATTTTTTTCATATGAAAATGTTTTTGGTCTGCGATGCACAGGTGGTGGATTTGTGATAACTCCTGCAAAACAAGGTGAAACGTGTGTTGTAAAACACATGCTTGCTATCGATTGGAGGATACGCTCTTCCGATCTGGAAAGCATCTTCAAGATCTATAACTATTAGTATGCTTGAGAGAGTTTCAGGTAAAACTAATGCTGTTTCACAGTGAAAACCTTAGAACTTCAATTTTCTAAAACAGTGTGAATGTGTTTTGTATTTGGCAGCATTAAGAGAGTTGTTCAGAGCAAAAGCTGAATACAATTCCTACGAGTTTTTATCAGGAGAGATGACAAGAGATACTTGGATGCCTCAGACTGAAAATAAAATGATTAAAACTGAAGTTAACTTACGAGATCGGAAGAGCACACGAAAACACAAGACGAGGGGGAGAAACAAACTTCAAGTTCTTCAAGTCTTGGAGGTTTGAATGACGCAGATGATGAGTTTTTTGATGTTCCTGAACTATCAGATGACGAACAATCATATAATGAATGGTCTGTTAATGCGAGTCCACAAGTGTGTTACACGGTATTGTCTCTTTAAATCCAAACTTGCATTCTGATGATATTGTTCCAGTCATCCATAAATATCTCTTTTTCTAAGGAAAATAATACTCAATACTTTAGTTCTTTTATCCACTGTGCAATTAAAGATATGCTAGCAAAATATGAGGAAAAGAAAATTTTGGCAATCGAAATGATTTACCATTTAGCCGGTGATTACGGGAGCCAAGTATAATTTTCAATTTTTTAATTTTTTTTCCCTGAATCTAAAAAGATACTGTATTTACTAACAATCAATAAATTTTCACCATCTAGTGCTCTTCCGATGCTTGGTTATTCAGGCAGCACAAGAGACAATAAATCAAATTGTAATTATTTGATCATGAGAAATTTTGAATTACAGTGACTTCTAAGATGAGTAATGTATCGATGACAAGATATCAATAAATACACGTGGCTCCATCTATCAACTTAAACTTTCAAATCAAGTTGTGCAATATAAAACTAAAGCAGCAAAAAGACCTGTTTTTAGTCTTATCGCACCTATTTATTAAAAATTGTGCATTTGTTAGGCATTTGATGAATAAGATATAAAAAGCCATAGGTCCTATCCATTAGCTTAAGCTTTTGAAAAAGTGGTTGTCCAGTGATTTTGTGCTTCCCATGTTTTTTTGTTTAGAAGCCACTTTATCTTTAACCCTATCATTTTCCACTTTGCATCTGAGAATGATTCTTCTGTGGCATCAGATTTCTTGTTTATACACCATTAAAATTTAAAATATTAAAAAAAAAATATATATATATATAATCTAATGGTTTTGAATCTGCATTTATTTGGCGGTGATGGGGTTTTGGGCATTTATCTTAAGCTTTTGAAAAAGTGGTTGTTCAGTGATCTTTGTGCTTCCCATGTTCCTTTTGTTCAGAAGCCAATTTATTTGTAACCATATTATTTTCTACTTTGCGTCTGAGAATAATTCTTTTATGGCATCAGATTTCTTGTTTATATTTATAAATTTACGCAACTTACACCATTAAAATATTAAAAAAAATAATGGTTTTCTTTTAGTCCATATTTTCCTGCTTCTAAGTGGAATAGGTTTTTAACTTTGTCCCATAATGTTATTGTGATCTTCATACTTTTGGGGTGGTAAAAATGACGCAGAGACCATATTAAAACTGATCATGAGACTATCATTTATTAGGTATTTCAAATTGGACATTGTATTGCCTCTTGAAATCATTATATTATTTTAAGAACATTTTTCTAAGCTTCTAATGTTCATTTACCAGTAAATAGACAAATTTTAATATAATTAATTTTTTTAGTCAAAGTTAAGAAAAGTTATTTATATTGACAGGAAGTTTGAGTCATTTTCCAAAGAGCAACTTTTTTTTTTTTCTCTTATGATTAAAAAAAGAGTATGGGTATAAATAGGAAAAATTTTCTGTTCTTGCACATGACATTCTAATGGTAGTTGCTACCACTTTTGACATGGTGCTTTCATTTTGGGATATGTAGGATGCGTACCATCCAAAGTTGTCCGCTGCCAACTTCGTCAAAAAGTTGCATGATCTTGCAGGTTAGTCTTGTTAAGATGATTAAAACTATCTTAAAGCACTGAATTGATTGCTCAACTTCTAGTTAAATTTCATTTCAGTCAACAGGCTATTTTGTTATGAAGTTGTCAATGAATGGTAACTCAGTTAAAATTTGCTAGTTTTTCTAACGGAATGCCTGATGTGGCAGCAATCCTCCATGTCGAAAATCCATCAAAAAACTAATAGATTTAACAGGAAGCCTAAGCTGAAATTGGAAAACAAATTTTCGTGACTACTTTGGAACGAAAAAAGTTTGTTAAGTTTCTATAACAGTGTATTTTACCCAACTTAAATGAAAAATGGATATGTAAATGGATGCTCTGAACAATTGCATGATTTGTGGATGACTTGAATATTTGCAATGTTTACAGTCCAGAGAAAGGGTTACGTGGACTTGCAAGAAATCTCACGGGAATACGACATATCATCCTGTCATGGAACTACACTTCCTCAGGATTCAAGTTTTAATATGCCTTGTAGTTGGGCAGCTGCTGATCCGTCCTCATTTTTAATCCGCGGGAATAAATATCTGAAGGATCATAAAAAGGTTGCAGTTTGTTTTCCTTTACTGATGGCAAAATATTAGGCTCAAATGTTTCTGGTTAAAGATGGTTTTATGGAGTTTTGAACCGAATTAGGGTTCACATAGACTAGCTGATAATTATTTTAAATAGATGAGAAAACCAAAGTGAGGGACTATATTGAACACAAAAATCTAGACATGGCTATTTCAGAAATAGTGAGCAACTGTAAGAGAAGAGAGAAGATAACTGTTCTGAGTGGTTTTGCTTAAGTTATCAATTAGACAAAGTTATATAAAATGATAGAGCATTTGTATTCCTTTTCCCAGATCACCTCTAATTTTTGAAACACAATTGTGAAGAAATAATTTGTCCGTTTTGTAGTTGGATTATTTTTCAATTTTTAATTTTTGAAATTAACTTTTATTAATCAGATCAAGGCAACAGGCACTTTGATGCAAATGGTTGGTGCAGACTGGCTAAGATCTGACAAGCGTGAAGGTGATCTTGCAGGTCGCCCTGGAGGCATCTGTTCAGGTCTGGTGCACTGTTGTTTATTATATAAACACATTTTAATTCACATACACACAACCCATCACCCCCAAAGAGAATTTAAGCAGTTTGACTGCATTCATCCTTTCCAAAATTCTTTAAGAGCCAAAAGCTAATCTGAAATGAAATATTGATTTTCTAAAAGAACCAACTTGAGCCTTGCTAGTTTTCTATATCATTCTCTATTCTAAGTTGCTGGTCTGGAGCCCTAAAAGGAAATTGAGAACGTAAAAAGTTGAACAATAGCTAGAAGTGTAGGAGAATGAGAAGAGAAATAGGATAAGAGAGGATGTATCGAGAGGAGACGAGACAGTAGTGAAATTGGAGAGAAAATATTCCTTTTTTCCCCTCAAAATTACCAAAAGTCTAGTGTTACAATCAAAAGCCTATCCATTGTTATAGTTGATTTTTCTTTTAAATGAGCAGAATTATTGTACTCTAGTAAGTTGTAAGCATATAAAAGATACTCTCTCAATATGAAAATATAAATTCTCTTCCTAAATTAAGTGTCAGTAGATCGGAAGATCTAATAGGATCTCTATCAGACACAAAGTAAACCTTTAAGTGGCTTTTGATCTATCCTCAATTGAACACATCCGATTGTTTGCTATGTTCCTCTCGTGAATGTCTTGGCCCTACTGTCAATATGGTGTGGCACAGTGGGCCTAATAGGCATTCTATTTTCCATTTACATTGAGCTTTGTATGGGGTTTCTCTACTTAATTCAGTAAATCATTTTGTAATTCAAATCTATTTGAAGATTTGTGGATTGAATTATGTCCAATTTCTTTTCTTATCTTTAAGCTTTCCAAGCCTTTGACATAATATAAATAAAATAAATAAATTGTGTATTTATGTCTTTCTCTTCATTCTATGTGATTGTTTGGATCAGTGTGAGTGGGTATTTTTAGGGTGCTCATATTTCAAACAGCGGCATATGGTCAAACAGATGTTTTCTTATACTGGTCCGATTAAATTCGTGCAGAAATTTGCAGCTCAGGGGGCATCCGAGTTCTTTTTTGTTGTTAACATACAGGTAATATTATTATTAATTATTATGTTTTTATCTTCAGCTCAAATAGAACACAACATATTGATCTGTGATTGGCATTTGATCACTTTCCAGGCGCAACCATGTACAACTTGGCTCTGTATTACATGCTAAAAACTCCCTTGCATGAAACACCTATTTTGGAGTCATTTGTCAATGGAGACGATGCTTTTAGAAATTCAAGGTTCAAGCTCATACCATATATATCAAAGGTTAGTATGCTTAACCAAGAATTAGTCAAAAAACAAGAATTTGGAAAAATTGTAGCATTGGTCTTGGACCTTCCATATTTCCAGTATTGTTAACAAGTACTCGCATTGGATTTTAAACCACCAAAAAGTTTACCTTTTTAACAGTCAACTGGACGGTTCTCATCCACTCTCTATTATGATCAAAACAGTGGATGGCTCAGGACTAGAGTGCTCTCTTCTTAAAGATTGAGTTCCATTTACTGAAGTGGCCATAGGCTTTCAACCTATCATGCAATTCTACCAGAATAACATAACCCTGTTTCATCACACACATCTGCAAAATTGATAAGCTGTCCGTTGTCTTACTCTATCCCCTACTCCAAACTGGCTGAGATTACACATTTTGGCAAACGTTCTTAGGGATCTTGGATAGTGAAGCAGAGCGTTGGGAAGAAAGCTTGTTTGCTAGGACAAGCACTTGAAGTTCATTATCGCCGAGGAAAGAACTACTTGGAGGTAGATTCCAAAATTTATGTTTTACCTGAATTACATTACATTAGATATTTGGACTTTTGAAACCTTTTAAGAAGCACATTTTAAATTGAAGAATACGACTTAGTTTTCATTATCAGTGATCAATATCTCTAAATCTGACTTGATGGATCTGAATTTTCAGCTTGATGTCGATGTTGGTTCATCAACAGTGGCAAGGGGCGTAGTCAACCTCGTTCTTGGATACCTTACCAATCTTGTTATTGAAATGGCATTTCTAATACAGGTAAAAAAATAATAATAATAAATAATAATAATAATAATAATAATAAATAAATAAATAAAATAAACTACGCTAAACTTAAGGTGGCTCTTGTGAAGCCAGAAAGTACCACCATTTTAGCTTTATATTATCTAAGCATGCACGTAATATAAGTATACTTCCTCTCTAATGGCGTAAGCTTTTAAACAATATGTTGCACCAAGGGAAGCCGGGAAGACATATTTTCTGCCTTGTGGCGCAGAATATTTATGAAAGTAAGTTCCCTATCCTGAATTTGCAGGGAAACACACTGGAAGAGCTGCCAGAATTCCTTCTGGGGACATGTCGGCTTAATCATCTAGATGCATCCAAGTCGGTTTCCACTGATTCCGTCTGCATCAGCTAGACAACATAAAGTAGCAGTCTCTATTGAACAAAGATGGATAGAGATATGACCTCATAAGGATTGTTGTACAGATATATTCTTTTCCACTCTAGTCAGTTTGATTAGTTGCTGTTACTGATTTTTAGGGTGGATGATGTGCAACAATTTTGAGAGTTGCATTCCTGGTTGATGTGTTAACATTAACTGATATCAACAGTGTGTAAATTGCCTATTTAACATCAACTGCCAGAGTATTTCTTTACCAACAAATTTCATCTTCTATATATAACCACAGGGGCACAAGAGCACAAGAAGTATTGTTATGCTTCTTCCATTTACACACCACCATAGTCACCCAACCTAAGAAGTTTTTCACTGATTTAACCACCTCCTTGAATTCGAGCATTCTCGGAAACTAGAAATCTTGCACATAAACCAGCATCCTATCTGCAAAATATTTGCCATCAAGATGATAATTTCATAGTCTGTCTTGAGTTTGATACTTGGTTTTTACTATACAATCTGAGATTTGATGAGAGGATTCAGGAGCTTCATCATGAAGTTGACCTGGACGTCTCGCGAACTTTTTGGATGGGGCCAATTCGCTCCTTCCGGCACCTTAATGCACTTGAACCCAAGCCCTTGGTACAACTTTGTCACTCCGGGATCGTTAAGGTCACTGTGTAATGCAATGGCATGGCATCCCCAGCTTCTGGCTTTTGCCTCTGCTTTTGCTATGAGCCTTTTTGCAATTCCCCTTCTTCGGAATCCTTCTCGGACAGCAACATTTGATATATATGCAATTCCTGCCCTATCCAAAAAGATACAGTTCGTTGTTCTAGACTGAATATACAACAATCTAGTATTATCAAGTACTGCATACCAAACATGCTCATATAGAGTACTGTAATTTGAAAATGGGATGAACAAAACGAAAAGCAAACCCAACTTACCTTCTCTGCTGCAGTGGACCTCTTCGGGGAAGAAAAGCAGCTAGAGTATCGACGGTCAAAATCCCGACTACACATCCTTTGTTAATACCAAAACTCCCATCGAAAAATCCAATTTTAGATGCATAACTTGCTGAAGACAATGCATTTTGATCTGAACTTCCAATGACAGCAACCAGCCAAGTTCTGTTGCAGCCACTTGGGGTTGAGCGGCCAAGTAACATTCCGATAACTCGGTTGATTCTCAACATAAAATCATATGGAAACCGATATTTAGGAAAGAAGGAACTACAGTGAGTCTCAGCCACTTCCCAGGAGTCCTCTAATCGAGCCTCTCGTATAACAATCTCAGGAGCAACTGCTGGAAACAAGTCGGCCACTTGAGCCGCCCTACAAAGTGCTAGATAGGCAAAAATTGTTTAGTTCGATTTACATTATTATACGACGAGTATCCCTTAACAAAGATCTTTTACAGCATAAGATGACGAAAAAGTGATTGGAATATACAAGTAACAAGAAAATAGCACAAGATAGATGATTTTTTGTAGTTTCAGGAACAAGCCCTGAATTTCTTATCCTGATAGAGGGAGTGGAACTTTATCACCTGATCGACGAGGAAACGAGGGGGAAAGTGACGTGAGTATTTCCGGGTCTGGACGCCAATTTCTTGAGAATGAATAGAAGGGATTCTTCAGACTCTTGAAACAGAAAGAGAGATGGATGTTGAAGCTACTGGTATTGTTAACTAGTGTTGTTATTGATGTCACTCCTAATGGAACAGTCTGCATTTCTTTGTAGTGGCAACTCTCTCTCTCTCTAACAGGTGGAGGAAGAAAGGAATGTGTTAATTACAGTTAAGGATAACGGTGCCAAGAAATGAAGGTCGTGAACAAAAGTGCAAAGATGTATACTAGTATTTTTCCCATGTCTCGTAAACGTGAAGATATTTTTGCTTTGGTCATTTGTTTCTTACAATATGGTCCAAAACGAAATAAACGGCCAAAAATAGCGGATAATGGATATTAAGAATGCTATCGTTTACATTTCCTGTGTCTGCTTCTACTTCTCCCTGCACAGTGCAAGATTATTAGAGGATAAATTAGTAACAAGTGATATCTACGCTTGTGGTGTCAAACTGGCATGTCCTGCGGCGTGGGGCCGTCTGGGCCGTAAAAGCCGCGGAAGGGACCTACATTTAGGCAGGTAAGAGGAGTCCGCCACTCGACCATCGGCCACAACCACACCCAGAACCATTACATCACAATCATTCATCTATGTTTATGAAAGCATTGAAGTAAACTTAACTCAGATGAGATACCCAACTAGTAATATAGAACAAAAAAAGTTACCCAGAAGTTCAACTAATTGCAATTTAAATTACAACTGGGTTGTGTATAAGGAGTATTTTGGCAGTACAATTGACCCCAAAAAAAAAAAAATAATAATAAAATTGATTTATTATTTTTCTTAATATTTCCCATTTCTATATGGTCTAATGAACTAAACAAGATGAAAGAGTATTATTGCTGTTGAGTACTGGTTACCTAGAAATCAACTGGTAAACTACTGATGAAAGCTAACGTATGGGGACTAGTAGACTTTCCAAAAAGAGAGCACCAGACAGGAAGCTTCTTAAGAACTTTTTCGATTTGAGGTGTTTGTCTGTCAACATCTGTCCTGATTTTTAGAAGGAGATTCTCTTTCTTCTGATCATCACTGGTAATTGAGTCACGGGATTTGTTCCAGAAAAGAGTCAGGTCGAACTTGGTTGAAGCCTTCTTTCCTCCAGAAAACTGAATGATATGCCATCCTTCGACACTACTCTTTTCACCAGCTGGAATCAATTCCTCAGAATTGGCTGCATCTGCAGATAGAAACATTAAGAGTAAAACTAGACGAGGTAAAAAATAAAAAAATTTCTGTTTTGTTGGTTAAGATTAAAATTGGAAAAAGAAAAGGAAAAAATTATTTAAAAATTTAACTGTAAAAAATAAAAAAAATTTCTGTTTTGTTGGTTAAGATTAAAATTGGAAAAAGAAAAGGAAAAAATTATTTAGATCGGAAGAGGTCGTGTAGGGAAAGCTTCTTGTCAAATAAGTATTTTTTTTTCTATTTTTATTATATTTTATTTTTATAAATTTGCACCAAGACTAAGCCCAGCCAAGGATGATCAAATCAGTGTCAGCAAACTAGAAAGACAACTCTGTCTATCCAATTTAGGAAAAAAATAAATAAAATAAAACAGTTAAAGAGGAGAAATTGACAGTTTTGACTTTTGGTATAATGCTCCTAGAACAGTATGCTCATCTCCCTTGGAGACTAACATGCAAAAATTAGGCAACACATATCGAATGATATCTCAAATTTCTTAGGAAACTGTAGACATTATAACTATTAAGGCATCTAAAATATCTTAAGACTGAAATTAATATATGAAATTAATAAAAAAAGAAAAACAAATTCTGCTGTAATATTTGAGCTTTCATGTATGTTTTCTGAGGCAAAATTAGAAAGCTGAATGAAAACAACAGATATCTGCAAGCATAATTGCATCAATAATACCTTGAAGATGGAAGTCTTCGATTTCTTTGGTATTAATTGCAAGAGACCAGCGGGTAGAAAGTTTTGTGTCAATTGAGACTTGTGTAATCCTGTTCTCCTTTGTGTCTTTTTCCACATGAAGTGCAGGAATATCAGACTCAGTCCAACCAGCTTCAGCACCCTTATCCGTCCAACAGCTGTAGTTGACAGAAAAAGTAACAAAATCTAGATGTCTATCCCTGCCACAAGAAAGTCCTTCTCCAATCTGGTCAGCTTCCTCAATCAGGTTTCCAGGCGTAGTTGAGAAGAGAGAAATGTACGTGAGAGGTTCAAGCTTTTCGCCAGGCGTTCCCCTTGCTTCCACAACATGCACAACCTAGGGAATTCAGATATGAAATGTATGGTTTCTGTTAACTTGGATATTCTGTCGATTGCGCTATTGCATTCTTCTATGAAAAGTTGAGCTATAAGCTAAAACATAAGAGTAATGTACAGAAATATACTGAAATCGAGTTATTAGTAAGAAAAGTAGGTTACTATATCTCTGAAGTAGATCTCTTGTATTTATTATTAGCAGAAGTCATTTTCATTAGTGCATATTTAAACGAAGTTAAGATGATAAGGAAAAAATCAATGTGATCCATTTCATAGTTATTGAGTGTTTCATAGTGACGAGATTACTGAAAAATGGAAGATTCATTCATCCTATATAATGGAAGGCATATAATGGATCATGAAGTCAGTTCAAACTCAATTGGAGATAGATATGAGGAAGATAATGAGATTCACATGAGGAATGTTAGAAAAGGAAATGAGATTTGATCTTATCTCTACTTAAGTGAAAGGTCGCTATTTTGTAATTGACAATAATATAGTGAGATCTCAAGAGTGCAATTATTCATTCATCCTATATAATGGAAGGCATATAATGGATCATGAAGTCAGTTCAAACTCAATTGGAGATAGATATGAGGAAGATAATGAGATTCACATGAGGAATGTTAGAAAAGGAAATGAGATTTGATCTTATCTCTACTTAAGTGAAAGGTCGCTATTTTGTAATTGACAATAATATAGTGAGATCTCAAGAGTGCAATTATTCATTCATCCTATATAATGGAAGGCATATAATGGATCATGAAGTCAGTTCAAACTCAATTGGAGATAGATATGAGGAAGATAATGAGATTCACATGAGGAATGTTAGAAAAGGAAATGAGATTTGATCTTATCTCTACTTAAGTGAAAGGTCGCTATTTTGTAATTGACAATAATATAGTGAGATCTCAAGAGTGCAATTATTCATTCATCCTATATAATGGAAGGCATATAATGGATCATGAAGTCAGTTCAAACTCAATTGGAGATAGATATGAGGAAGATAATGAGATTCACATGAGGAATGTTAGAAAAGGAAATGAGATTTGATCTTATCTCTACTTAAGTGAAAGGTCGCTATTTTGTAATTGACAATAATATAGTGATCTCAAGAGTGCAATTATTCCGATCAGAATGATGAAGTATATAATATTATAATTTATGTATCAAAAAACAATATATAAGAACGTAATTCAGAATGGTAGGAACTAGGGAGTCGACAGGTGTAGGGGCATGAGCTGTATTAAGAAATTTTAGGAAATGTGATTGGTTGTGGATGAAAGTCTAATTTGAATCGTATATAGTTTG
The DNA here is from genome assembly GCA_963692815.1 of Nyctanthes arbor-tristis. NCBI lineage: Eukaryota > Viridiplantae > Streptophyta > Magnoliopsida > Lamiales > Oleaceae > Nyctanthes > Nyctanthes arbor-tristis. Next base: position 48,032 of record CAVNYN010269559.1, read on the forward strand.
GTATTATGCAATGGAGATCTACTATAGGAACAAAGTCATATAGCTGCTCATCAATATATTAATGCAAAGATATAGAGAAAGCAGCACCCGTACAACTTTAGCTACTACTATAGGAAAGCATAAAATTAGGTTCTAGGAATGCAACAGCAGTGAAGGAGATGCATTTCTGAATGTGCTTCAAACAGATACTCAAATATTTGCTGAACCAGCTCATCTGGAGGCTTAATCGGGAGCACATTTATGTAAAGTTAGTCTTCTCTTGTACTTACATAGAGTGCATTTATATATAGTTTTCTTCAACATGTTGCCTCTCTTGTAGGCTAGATCTGCTTTTTCACCAAAGTCTTGACACGTGAAAATTTATATAATAAGGCAGTGCTGAGACTTGGAACCAGTCTTTTGGGCTCTCTTATCTAAATATTTTGGATCATCATCATATCTAAATGCTTAAATTGTTAGTGACTAGACATATTTATTCATATAAAATGTTTATCTTCCAAAAATTCTACCACAGGATATTTCATAAAATTCACATGGATTGCATTGATGAAAGCATAAATTTAGTGAAAATTAAACTACGGTTCCTTTAAAGAGAAAAGGAGGATAAAAGCAATATGTATAAAATTTATATTAGGGCAAATGGTTACTTACGTTAACAGCTCTAGCTGTATCTTCAGTAAATGGTGGCACAACACCGGACCATACTGCACCAAGCGAGATTGAAAATAGAAAGCATGTTGCAACAAGAAGGGGCACTTTTGCACCTACAGAAAAATTGAAACAATGATTTAGTTTAGCATCTAATGTTAACAGTAGAGTCTGAAAAAAAAAATGCCTCAACAAATTCATTAGACTGCTACGGCCCACTGTAGATTCCATCAAGGACTGGATGATAGAATAAATGTTTATTCAACTTATCCACGTCAAACATTGATTTCAAATCATATCTATGTTATTGATGTTTGCATAGGGTTAAAAATGGTCAAGCATAAAGGTTACTACATCAGAAAGGCATTGTCTTCTATCTAATTATGGGACTCGAGGCACAATCTGCCAACAGATACATCTACGATTCACATCTTACTTTCTTGATTGGATCAATATCTATGGTGCAATGAAAGAGACCATCTCAGAAAACATAAACCCACACTAGGATCTTGAATAACGATGAGATCGGAAGAGCTGGTGAAGAATGGTCTTAAGGAATGGTCTATATCTCATAGATATTAATCATCATAACAAGAAAAGAATTAAATATTTTCCTATTATTTCACCATAAATAACAAGACAAATTTTCTTATAATAACTCAAGGATTAAGAAATTAAGATTTCTTCTATCATTGATATGTTGATATACCTGAAGAAGAGTGAATATTATAGCCAAATAACATGCCACTACAGCTGCAAACCTAAATTAAAAATTGATAATTAAGCACCTGAGATATGAATGTATGACAGTAGATACACCATTGTCAAACATACAATAGCAGCAATGAATATAGCAACTATCACATTTGCCAGCCACTCAGGAGTGCTACCAGGGTTCCTGCCAACATAGACTGATTATTAGAAAATGTAGATGGCTGGACGGGAAAAAAAGGGACTCTTTTTTTCATTAATCTGACAAAAGGTGTATATAAGAGAAGAAATAAAAATAGTGGGCGGGTAAGAAACTTAAGAAGACAGCCTACACGACGCTCTTCCGATCTCAGAAAACCATTAAATCCAAATGAGTGGTGTATCAAACCTATCAAAGAATATTTTGCTGAACATTCTAATCAAGAAAAACTAATCCTAGCATCCGTTTTCTTATGCATGTTAAATTTATTAATACATTTGAAAATGATAATAATATTTGTGAAGATGATTCCAAGCTTCATCATTACTACAGATAATACTTGAAAAGAGAATAAAAGACAGAGAAAAAGAACATAAAAAGCAGGAACTGACACTTCTATAAGCAAGCAATTGAGCCGACTTTTGAATATTATTTCAAAGGTTTACCTTACAAAGCGAACGGCCGTTCCAATAACCGTGGCTGTCAACCTAATAATCATCCCGGAAGAAAGTAAGAATGGCAGAGACAAACCAATCAGCAAAGTCAGAGTCTTTAGCGGCTTTGGCAGCCTTGCTGGTGATAATGTTGCTTCAAGAAAACCATCTAGACATTCAACAATATACATCAGATTAAAGAAAAAATCTAGATAAAGTTTAAAAAAAAAAAAAAAAAAAATTCTAGATAAATATTCCCCTATTCTTAGAAATTAAAAGCTATGCAAAAGAGAGTTTATAACCCCAAATAGCCACCATACCCGTGGTCAAAGTTTACCCAGTCAATTTTACATTCCAATATCCATAACACTGTCTCACTCGTATTGGCCCTGTAATGTCCATGCCCGTGATATAAGGATAAGATGCTATACAGTGAAAACTTACATGCAAATGCAGGTGAGATCAACCAGACTAAAGCTAAATAAGAAGATCCTATCTTGTAATAGTTTCCCACTGTCAGGAGAATAAGCCACTGTAATGAACCAGTTTTATATAGCCATCTTTCAGCATCCAACTTGGCCACCTCAGCTTGAACATTATTAGGCAGGTTCTTCCTCCTCCCAACAAATGTACGAGACAAATATGATTGAAGAATAAGGTAACCAACATGATGCCCAATAAATGCTCCGAGAAGAGCAGGTGCACCAAACAAACCGACTACCATCCATGGGCTTGCAACAAATGGCACTGGTGAAGAGGATATGAGGGGAAGAATGAATGCAACAAAGACAGAGAAGCCAACCGAAAATATCCACATAAGCACAACACTTAAACACGACAAAGCCAGCGATATTGCTGCCACATAACCACCCATCAATACCGATGCCATCCATATCAGAAGTGCTTGCAGTATCACTGAATTATAAAGCATATTGGCAAGGCGTTGACGAAATGTGATCATGTATGTACCCTGAAATTAGGCATCACAAACATGTTAGAAACTTATCAGAGCACTAGATTATTTTCAAAGAAATGCAAAATGATGGTATAGAAGCCATATTGATTGATACATAAAAACAATCTTAAATGCATAATCTAGCAAGAAGTGTTTGTCAGATACCAAAATGTCAAAATATATAGCTCTGTCCTGGCTAGATTCTCCCTTGCTTTTAGGAAGATTGGCGGATGCAGCAGCCTGAAGCAGGAAAGCAAGCATATTTTCTCCAAGATGTTGCAGAGAACCAGGTTTCAATAGATTTAATCGGTCATTCTGCAGTTAAGAAGCTGAGTAAGCTCACAATGTGCAAAAAATTATTCAAAGCTTTTGCGGCAAACAATGCCATGATTCTTTGAACACTAATTATGAGTTGAAGCAACCTAATAGCAGCCCGGCTTCTGAATAAGGTTTCCTTTAAATGAATTTTATATTTTGAATACAAAATAAATATTGGAACGTGAGCCTTTAATCATGCTTAATTGCTTCTCTATATTTTAGTAGGGTAGGATTTTGTGTTTAACGTGAGATAGTGAAGCCATACATGACCTAAAAACTTTCTGTATTATGGAACACGTATCCTTGAATTGTGTTCAATGTGAGACAGTGAAGCATTTTACATTGTCTTCCTGAGTAGAACATTTATATAGCACAATCAACACATGTTGATGCTAAAAGTGGAATCATATTTCTGATATCTAACATAAACCAAACTTGGCCCAGTTTTGTTGGCAGCTTACCAGACAATTCAGGACAAGCAGCTCAAAGTGAAATGGGGTTGACAAAACCCACAATGAATAGGAAGGGAAAGATATGGGACTTTCAACCAAACCTATCAGTTATGTTACCTTTGTGTGGTATACTGCAGATCGGAAGAGCATATGCAAAATCAAGTCCAGAAAGACCGGCGAGCTCCTTGTAAACTTGAAAATCAGTAGCAGATTTTATTGCTCCAGAAGAAAAAATATCCTGATTTAAGTCATGTAGAATGTAAGTCTGGTCATGATCTAAAAATTCAGACCCTGAAGGTAGATGGAGATACAATTCAAGTGTTTCCTTAAACAGACCTCTGCAATAATTTGAGCTGCCGGATACTTAGCTACCAATGCATAGTTTTCAATGGCCCACGGATGAGGACCTGCCTGTTCCACAAACAACCTTAAATAGGTCAAAAGTGAAAAGGAAAATATTAGAATGTCAATGGAGGGGAAAGAAAAACAATAATTTCATCAAGAGAAAAAAAAAAATAAAAAAAAGTCATATTTTGTATATTGAGAATAGAGGCAGTTTTATGACTTCCCTCTTATATGTATTTATAACTATGTAAAGTTTCCTAATATAGAGATTGGGCAAATGGGAAAACTCAAAAAGATAAAAGTGAATTTTACTCAGAAAAAATAAAACCTGGAAAATACTGGACTTTCCTCCAATACCCATAGCCTCCAGATCAATAGCCATTTTTATTGTATCACTCCACGGATGCTGCACGAGACATGTTAAAAAACCAGTACATAATTGCTTTTAAGAATTTTAAGATTCAAATTCAAAATTTATGCATATGCATGCCAAGTTTTAGCGGAACAACTTAAAAAAACCTTGTATATGGCTTTAATTAAAACTACCAATACGCTAAATCTCAAATTCAATACTAAAAAAAGAAAATGACCGCAACACTGTTAAGGAAACATTTCACTTAGATTTAAACATTCTTCATTCATCTAATTATATCAAAGAAGTTATATCTTTTAATGTCTACCAATTTTGACCAGAGTTCCTGGCTGAAGAAAAATTTTCTTATGACTCACAAGAGAGGACGATGAATTAGAAGAGATTTTACAGTATGCTAACAAGATAAAATACCAGTTCATATGGGAAACTTCCTTCACCATATATAAAGTTAATAAGAAAGTAGAGACAAAAACATAGTTTAGCATCATATGGAGATCATCTTGATAAAAATAATTTAATAATTTTTTTGACACACACAAAAAAAAAAAGAGACAAGAGAGAAAAGAAGAAAAGCCCTGTGCAGGTCAATGAATCTTGATTGTTGCAACCTGGGAAATAAAGCTGTGAGCACCATTCAGGCCCTCCTCCTCTCCAGTATTAAACAAAAATATAACAGCATTCTTAAATCCATGAGCCCACTGAGATATTCCTCGAGCAAGCTCTAACATAACAGCCACACATGAACTGCAATCACCAGCTCCTTCCCTAAAAAATCCAAAACTAAGTTGGCATTGATAATTTGGCAAGCAAACAAACTATAAAATTTTGGCCCAGTGTCATGCTGGCATAGAGAAATAAATCGAAAGAAAATTGAAGAAAATGTTCTAGGACATAATTAGGGCAATAACTAATAAAGGACATTATGCAAGTTTGGGACGTTAATTGCAGTAAATGATACATGAACATAACAGCACTATGAACAATAGGCACAAGATTATAAGATAGGGATGACACAGTGAGCAAGTCAAGGTATAGGCTATCAGCTTGTTCTGCAGAGCTTTTTGTTCAAAAAATCTGATTTCCATGGTTGAATCCTGGGCTTAGACGGTAAGGGCCAAGTTAATTCTATGGATGAAATACCAAAACTGGATCCAGAATTGTCAAAGTCAGCCTGGTGAATAGTGCTCAGTCAAACCAATTTTGGCTTTGATTGTATGCGCTTATTTGAGTGGGTCCAGGGACAACTAGATAAAGTCAAATTCATGGCATTTGCATCCCCAAATGGCTGGTGGCCCAGAGCGCAAAAAAAAAAAAAAAAAAAAAAAGGAATTCAGATTTTTGGAACAAAAAACCTCCCCAGAACAAGCACTATATCTACAAGTGTCCATATTCTTCACTCGCCTATCTTCACAAACATGGCAATTGCACTCTATACAGTTATTAATTACCAAAGTCGAGGCTGGTGCTCAGTCGAGGCTTGGTGCTCAGTAATACATGTCAGACTTAAGAGGAAGAGCTTAACAAAAAAAAAAAAAAAAAAATTCAACTTCATAACCTCACACTACGTGACAATCTTCGACATAATTAGAAACACATGCAATAGCAAAGATTGATTTCCATCATGATATAAATAGAAACACATGCAAACCATACGCTGCAAAAACTGAATCGATGTGAGAGGAGACCAGAATAGCATTTTCTCCTGCTTCGGATGCATATTTCGGCATGATTCTTAATACAATGTGATTCAGATCCGAATAAACAAGGGTTTTCCCTTTGAAAAGGCCGCCAACCAGATTATTAGAACCAGATTTTGCATTAAAAAAATCCACTTCCACATCAACTTCCCAATGAGCTGTTTTCTTAATGGCTTCTGATGCTTCAAAGATATACTGCAGCAAAGAAGGATAAGAAAAAATCATATTAGTTTCCTAATAGTGCCATCAAACTCAAGTCAAGAGAGTACTGTTTTCAAAATCAGAAACCAGAAGTCTGGCATAGGAAAACTAGGCAGAAAAGTAACTTCTTGATATGTGTGGATAATTCCTAGTACCATGTAGAATGCAAAAGATAAATGCGACAACCTAAATGGATGCACATTCACATTCTAATTGTACTAAGAGTTCGTATTCAGGAGTTACTTTTCTGAATATGTTTATTGTGAATTTTGAACCATAAGAATTACAAAACAAGCCAATCTATTTTGACTACAGACGCTGACCAGCATTAGTTTAAGAATTCAGATAATGTAATTTGAACTTCAGTTACTAGCTGAGTACATAGACAAGCCACCATCTCGTCTATGAAGTAAATCTTTGATGCGGGGTAACATTCTCATCATTTCCATCAAGCCAGATAACACATATGCAAATTCTTTTGTGTACTTATGCATAGGAAATTTTGCATTCTTCCATCTGATAAACTCATACTTTTTGCACCTAAACCCAAAGACGAAGAAACACTAATCCCTTTGATTTAGATTTTCCAAAATCAATTCTCCCTCAAACTCATTCTCTCCACACATTTATCCATTAAAATAATTTTGCATGTATATTCGTAACTTTTCTTTACTTTTCAATCACATATTCTCCCAAAAAATCACTTTTTCACAAAATCAATCCTTAAAAATCTAAATCATACACACAATAATTTTCCCTGAAACCAGCACTGCTGCTGTGCTTTCACAAATATTGTCCTCCTTTTATATGAAATCTGGTAATACGCGTCCTATCTGCCCATTTTAAAGGGTAATGTTCATTTTGATGCACCAAAAGAATCTTTATGCAATGTACTTAAAAACCAAAGTGCATTATCCCGCTTTGTTGAGTTCCAGTTACCATCTTTTGATATTGACAAAAATCAAGGGGAAGTTACATAATTGATTAAGTAGACAAGAAAGTTATTGCTTGAAGTTTATTTTATGCTTGGGAAACATGAAAATTTAAAAGGGGACTTTTGACCCTCAAATAAGAGACAGTCCCCTTTCAAATTGACATGCAATAAGCCAATAACAATGCAAATAAAAATCCAATGTAGAGCGAAATTTCACTTATAATGGCCGAGAAGAAAGAAGGGTAATTGAAAATGAAATAAGATTGAAATGTTGCCAATGAATTGAAGACAGCACATTCCTTCTCATTATTGCCTAATTAGAATGCTTATAAATGTTTACATGCTATTATTTTCCTCATAGAATATGTACGATCAAAATAGAGGAATCTCCCATGAAAAACCAATGCATACTTAAAAGCATTTATGCTTACAACTAACACCACATCTCTAGAAACATATTTTTTTGACATTCTTATGGAGCCCAAAGTTTCTTGCAGAAAAACTGCTCTAGCCATAACCAATTTGTAATTATAATTTAACATCATTGTGATAGTAATTTTAAATCCAAAATGATGCATGCTGTGAACATCTAGGGACAGCGTGCGATAGAGTTTGTAATATTTAAAGGGCACAAGGTTGCTTTCATGCCCAGGAGATAAATTCAGACATTTCTTCTTTCTCATTATTCTCCATTCTCTTCTTTCTTTTCTTTTCTCTTCTCTTCCTTTTATTTTTATTTTACTTATGTTTATGGTTTCAGGGTGGGGAAAACACTGTTCATCTTTTAAAACTTACTGTTGATTCATTAAAAGTTGAAAGCAAAGGAACCCACAAAAAGTTTCTTGTTTACTATGTTGTAGACCATTTGTCATCTATCAGTTCCGGCTTTATATCACAAGTCTCAAATGGAGTTTGTTTATTACAACTTATCAATATCAAAGCAGGTGGCCTTCTCAAAATTTCTACAGCAATTAAAATAAAGCATATTATCTTGTTCACAGCATCTAGATCAAAATATCTGCAGAAAGACTAAGAAATTAAAGGAAGGGGGAAAAGAATCTAAGCGTATCAACAATTAAGTTTTGTTGATCAGAAGGTCCGTGGCAATTTTACAATTCCCAAACAAAAAATTACCTGCACAGCATGATCAAGAGCAACAGAACCAACTGGATGTGGGCCTAATTGAGTTAGTGCTATGACGTGTTTCATGGCCTCATGCTCAGAGAAACCCCTCTTCCCAACCTGCTCGATTGTAAGTGGAGTAGGCAAACTCTCAAACTGATAGTGGTAGACACCCCAAGTTCCATACATGACCAGCACAAACAATGCCAGTATCACAAATGATGACCTTTTAGCAACCACAGAAACATCGTTTTTGTTATTGTCCAAAGGAGTTCCCTTTCCATTATTGATTGACTTGCCACCACTACTAGTGGATGAATCTGACTTTCCCAAAGAACCTGTAGGCCTCTGTCTCATCTTATTGTGTATGTGTAAAATCTAATTAAGCATGTGATACGCCTGAAACGATCAAGAACGTTAAAGATTAGCAAAATCGAAAACACTAAAGAAACCCAAAGAGTTTCCGGTTAGTACACATTTGCATCATTCATACTAAACCCAGTAATCCACAATTAAGTTTTGGTGAATCAAAGAAAATTTTCTACCAAGGACACCCAAATTTCAGGTCTGTTTCCTGTTGGTCCCTTAAGTTCGATTTATCATTTATTCCACCTCCATCACTAGCGACAAAACGAGGAGTTTTTTTCCAGCCAAAAGAACTAACAAGAAGTAATTAAGAACCACTCTTTTGCGATTCCCTTCAATAGAATATCTGTATAAAAACCGCTACGTGCTTGATTCTTCAGACTCCATGTGTGTTAGATGGAAGCAAACAACAAAGAAAATAGAAGAAGAGCTCATTACCTATATTGGGCTATGGATGACAGAACTGAGAGCCTCGATTATCTGAATCCGGAGTCAAGGTTCTTACTCTCTTTCTCGTTTACATTGATGCAGACGGCCCATAAAAAGAATTCTATGATGACTCAACCTGAACGGTGTGTTTTGGCATAGTTTTGGGGTTGTTTGAACCTCTTTATTTTTTTCATTTATAAATTCAACTATCATGATTTGACTGTTAATTTGACAACTACTTAACAATCACCACATATTTCAAACTTCAATTAAATATCCACCACTCATTTCTACTTATTATAAATTCTCTTTATAAATTGTAAAATTAAAGAGCTTCAAACAAGCTGTTAGTATTCCGCTTTAACTATGAATTCGACCGAAATAACAATAACAAAGAGATAAACTGATTCTCAAAGAGCAAAGATAGCAGCACTTGAAGAGTCCTTAACAAAAACTTCTAAGAAACTTTGTTTAGAAACTATACGTGACATATAGATTTGAAATACACATATAACTTGGATTCTAATACACTTAGCGTGCGTCCAATGCACTCACATCGATGGGAAGATTTTTTAACACAACTTTTAAAAAGTTTTTGAAAATTTTCCTTCAATTGAAATATGAGACACATACATTTCTTTTTTTGGGCTAATAAGGGAAGTTCTCTCCCTATGGCCTGTGATTATTGACTAGTAAATCACTTTTACTGTGAAAATTTTGACTTTAAAATTAAAATTGATCAACGGAAGGAGATTAATTTTTCTAGATGGAGAGATAATCATTTATATTTTTTATTATTAGTATTATATTTGTAGGAAAGAGAACTTCAATAACACTAGCATAGATGGATTTCAACTTTGATTATATCCATAAATTCACCATGAGTACCACTAGAAAAGAGATTTTACTCCAACTCTCAAAACAACACAAAATTTAATTACTAATTAGCCATATTTATGCACAAAATCACTGCACGAGGTGAGATGGCTACAGGTATGGAGTACTTGAATGCAATCACCAAGACAGGAGCATTCATTTCTGTGTATCATTAAGAAAATTGATACATTGGTAAAAAAATCATAGTTTTATTGATGAAATTGGTCACCCAACAAATGTGGCGAGATTATCCCGCAAGATGCACACTTGGCAGGAGATAATTAGACACCTCACATGTGAGTTGTCTCACGTGTGTGCTTCACACGAGTTATCCAATTATCACCCGCTAAGTATGCATCTGGCAGGATTAAACGTCTGGTGGGTGATCAAAACTCGATATTTACTCCTATGTCTTCTTTGTTTAGCAGGTAGATAGCACTGAAAAAAAAAAGTCGATGTTTTGGTTCATTCAGCAATTCATTTTATCTAAATATACACCATACGGATATTATGACCTAAAACGCTTTGAGCAATTGATCTAACCATAATCATCTAAGATGGTCTCTAATTCTTGTATCTTGTCACATATCTTGTCCACCTCTAGAGCTTGCGAATTCTCCATCACTCCCTCCGGCATATGGTTGGCACAATGTAGGCACACTGGGAATGGACGACAGGGTAAGATGGAAAATGCCTAAGAAAGAAAGCTCAGGACAAACTAGCAACAAAAGTACAAAGTCGGGTACATCGTGCTATTTACCACAAAACCAGAGTTTATTTGGGTGGAATTTCTGAAATTCATAATCTTAAGGAAAAAAAATAATCTACAGCAAACATCCAGTCTTTTGACAGATTATTTTCTGCATTTCTATCAAATACAAAAAATACAAAGCTAATGCATTATTACCAGAACTACAAAAGATGGATAGTTGGAACTACTAACATCCCTACCATTGTTGAACTGAAATCCAGGAAAGATAAAACGATATAATACAACAAGAAAATAAATACAGGATTTTGTTGTAGAGGGCCTTCCCATGAAATCCGTCTAACCCTTCTACGGCTGGACATCATGGTCTCCCATGATGTTCTTGGGTGGGGGACACAATTTCCCAGCTCTTGCATAGTGCATTTTTAGGACCTCCACAGGATCTGAGACACTAGAGTAATGACTTCCAACATTAATTCCGACCACTCCCTTCTCTGGCTGTCGGGTACCTGACATGACATCAAAACCTTTTGCTCTTTGCATCTCTAAGGTAAAAGGCTGCCCTTCTCTGTTCCTTGGAACCTTGTCATCTGCTACTCCGTTGCTGCTATTTCGTTCTTGGGTTGGAAAATGAGAACCGCTATCTAGCCTGCATTCCCCGCTCTCAACAACTCGATGTGACAATGGCTGCTTTAATTTGTCCGAGGGCATGGTGTTATTGGTAACTACAGCTGGTTCCTGACCAAACAAGAGAGTTGAGTTGGGAAAGGGGGAAAAAGCAGTCTGGAAGGTGTTCCCATCCCAAGAATGAATGTTCTTGACAGGAATATTCTCAGAGCTCGGATTGTCATTATTGTGGAATTTTGCTTGAGCTGAATTCAAATTCATCGTCCGACCACCTTGAAATGATCTGTTACATCTTTTATGATGACGGATCTTATTATCATTGGCCAGTACAGAAGAATTTTGTTTCTCCTGAGAAATCAAAATTTGACCAAACAATTTGACACCACCTTCCCTGACATGATCCTTTCTCTGTTCTTGCAATGGAATTGGAGCCTCGAAAAAATTTCTATCTCTTGAACTACCGCACTTCTGAAGGTGGAACCCAGAACTCCTAACTGCCTGCAATTTTCCATCTACCTTGCTATCACTTCCAAGGGAAACTGCTTTTCTGCAATTAATATCCACATTTATCTCCTTCACGGTCGACCTTGAAACCTCAAAATTCCCAAGAATCTGGGAAGACTCAACACAATCTGAAAATGAGCTAATCGGAAGATGATGTTGCCGATTACCTGTTGGAGCAATTTCATGACAGCGTGCATTGCCAGCTGCATTAGCAAGAGCAGCTGACGCAGCACTCTCATTAGAAGTTCGCTTTTGGCATCCCAATGTAATGTCTAATTGAGTAGAAGAATGTTCATAAGCACATTGATGAGAAGCAACACCTGCCTTACGATACTGATCCGGAACCTCAATTGAAGCTTCATTCTCATTGTCCTCCAATCTTTTAGACTGGACATGGTCATCAATCTCTTCAATTACTCGTAAAGATTCTGTATCACGGGACACAGCCACAGTTCCACGAGTAACACCTTCATTACTTGCATCTGCATCAGAGTCTAAGTGAACCTTTTTCACCTTACAGTAACTTGGTCCAGAATCCTCGGCAGCCATGAAATCATTCAAACCAATTCCATTATTTTCCTCACATCTGTTGAATTTGGACTTCAAGGTTGATATTTCTACCCTATCAGAATCAGAGCTTGTCTTCAAATCGGGAGACATAAGGTGGTCTCCCATCTCACATCCTGATCTCTCACTGTAAATTACAGAGCCCGACTCCACAACACATGCGTCTTCAGTGTCGTCACTTCCACCTCCATGACCATCAGCAGACACACCATTGCTGGATCCAGGCAGTATAGCATCCAATCCAAGACGCTTACGGGCCTTGCTAAAGAAAACCTTGCACTCATGCATGGATCTGGTTCCGATGCGCCGCGAGATCATTGCAAAATCCTTGCCATAAGATGACACAGCCTGAATGAAAATGGATGTTTCCTCGTCAGTCCAATAAGTGGTGTCCATCTCCCCAGGACTCTCATCTAAGCACGAATCATAAACTTCTTCATGGACCTCTGCAGGATCCATGGAACTTGTAATACAAGAACTCATAGCTTCAGTCGACAGGGAACCACATATACTAGCTAATACATCAACGGCAGTAGTTTCACGATTATCACGTATATCAAGACTGTTTGATCTTTGCAATGAACCAACATCATTTCTTGACTCTCTGTGAGCACTCACCCCAAGGACTCTGGACGAGCATTTTTGCTGAATTTCTAAATCAGCATCAAAACTAGCAGCAAGAGCTGTTGCTGCACCCAGGATATCAAGGGAAGCTGCATTGGCCTCCCGGTTCCATTTTTTTGCTGATGCTACCAGGTATGTACTACTAGATCTGGCCTTTCGTTGCTTCAAAAATCCCGGCTTCTTTTTTGCCTTCTCAAAATATTCTGATTTGTGATTCTTGTAGTAGAACTCGATGCAATCTGCTGTTGTTTTGTGATCAAGAAAAGATGCTATTTTACTGAAGTCTTTCCCGAAGGCAGCAAGCTTATCGATGAAAATTTCCCTCTCTTCAGATGTCCAGATGTTGATCATAGACCTCTCTTTTTCAACGGCTTCAGGATCTTCCACCAAACTGTTACTCGAGATAAACCTTGACATTAACTTCTCCTTCTTGTCCAAAATTAGAACTGGCATTTCCAATGTATTCCTGTAGGGTTTGACCTTTGCATTGGAAATAAACCTACTAACACGATGAATTACTTCTTCTGTGGGCACCAGGCTGAAACTCCGACCAGCAGATACTGCGTGAATGCATATAATGTCAGGATAGATTTACTGGCAGATGGTCAATTTTCTAACCCATTAAATACTTGTGTTTAAAGGCAACTGTATGGGAAGAAACTCCAGCAGCGTAAAGCAGAAAATTCAGAAAAAATACAATTGAATTTCATCAAGCAATACTGTAATAGAAATAGACAACCAAGGGAAGAAACTCCAGCAGCGTAAAGCAGAAAATTCAGAAAAAATACAATTGAATTTCATCAAGCAATACTGTAATAGAAATAGACAACCAAATAACTAAACAATAAGTCTGCTTCGCAATTTTTCCCCCCAAAGTTAAAGAAGACAAAATTAAAGTTGAGATAATAAAGTTCCGAATGCGGATCTAGGATTTTTTACAAAAAGGAAATATTTAATTTGACTAAGACAATTCATAAGAAAATTAAAAATTCTAAGTGAGGAAATAATTTTTTTTGGGGACAAACAGGGCTACAGCACGGGCCTAGATCCACCTCTGGACTTCCAATCAACAACCCCAAAATTCAGTATTTTGATGAGTATCATCCAGGCACCAATTCTGAACTAGAATAAAACCACTTCAATAACAACTCAAATCTGTAAGTTAACACCATCACCTTCCAATTCATAGCACCAAATAAACCAGTAGAATACATGAAAAACAAGTGCCAGTCAAAATCCTAAGAAGTTAATTATACCAGCAAAGTTAAAGAATAAAGCCAATAATTGCTTACCGGAAGGAGAAAATCTAAAGGGAAAGGAGGAATGATGCTTTAGATGGCCAACATAGTCAGTTCGGCAGATATCTAACTTCTTGTGAGACTTGGAACGAACTCTCCTTATGGAATGTAACTGATCTTCCTTCCAAAGATGATGCAAAACCTTAAACTTGAGGCTGATAACTTTCTCCTTAAATCTTAGGAATTGCTTCCTTTTAAGAAATTTCTTTTTTGTTACCATGGGATCACTTAGCAAACATGAGACACGGGCAGCATTTGAAATATCTAAATGACAGTGGTTGATAGGCAATAACTTTTTCAACACTTTTGAAGCCCTTTCAGCAGAATCTTTGTTGGATACCAGTATTAAATTATAAAAACCCTCTCCATCACTATATGAATCCGTACAACTAGGAGTTGGACAATTTCTACTCAAAACCAGCTCAGAATCATCCATGTCACCCTTGGTTTCATCATTAAGAACATTTAAACAATTAACTTCCAGGTTTCTAGAAGTATCCACATCTGAGTTCACAAAATCTTTGACATGATTGGCTGTGTCCCCAGGGCAGACGTCCTTAGCAGAAGGCATCTCAACAAACTTAGGTATTAACCTTTCTCGAGAGCTAGTATATTCAGCTTTCACCTCAGTGTCCTCATCATCCAAAGCTTCAGGTGTATTCTCCAAATTAATATCACCTGTCAGAGAACTTGATACAGAAGGACAAGGAAAGCTGCTTCTAGCTTCACATGTTAATGCTTTGAGTTCAGTTTCATAAGCATCTATCTCAGATTCAGTCATCTCAAGTGCTTTCAATACATCGACTTTCCATAACAACAATTTGCTCATTGCAGTGCTTCGAACAAAATTTGAATCATCAGATTTTATCAAGTCACCAATCAAAGAGCTCCAATTAGCACTTGACGTCAGCTCCGAGTTCTCTAGACAGAAACTTGGACCTTCACAACTCACCTGAGATAGAATACTTGGAGAACAACTCAATTTAGGCAAATCATGATCAACAATTGCCTTGCTGGACCGTTTCTCCCGAACACCTGTCATATGAAAAGAAAATCAGATAACTTTAAATGAGATATAATTGTCAGTAAACGAGAATTAGTGTTAATAATACATCAATTCATCAATCTTATTTTGTAAAATTTCAGTAAAGAACATAGGATTAATACACATTCACTGCATAATAGTGTTGATAAGATCAAGAACTTTAAATGACATATAAATGTTGGAGTGAAAGAGTGATAGCATGTGCTCTTCCGATCCTTTAATACTAATTCTGTAAAATTTCAAAAAGCACGTAGGGTCAATTCATATTCACAGCTGATTTGCTTAAAAAGGATGAAATTAAGATCTACAGACTGGAAAGGAAATTTTTGCATTAAGTTGAGCAAAGAAACAACATAGAAAGAATATAACGATAAAACAACATAATGCAACAAAATTATACGTGAAATAAAAGCAACCTGAAAATTAGTTGCTGCTCTTTGGAATGAGAAATTTCCTAAAACATTATCAGGTATACAGTTCCATTAGATTTCCTGAAGTATCCAACTGTTGACACCACCGGTATGTTAAATATAGAAAGACAAAACATGTCGGCCAAGATTACCACTGAACTTTAACACTGAGCAATAATACCATTAGCACATTATAATTCTAGATGATAAGTAGCCAGTAAACCATTTATTTGTTATATTGACCTTTTCCAGTGTCAAACCACTGAATTAGGTGCTAAGATAAATTAGCATAAATCCATATTCAGCAAAGACATAACCAAGATAAGGCAAGAGTTCAATAGTAATGTCAAACCAACAAGCAGAATTAAGAAATAAAAGATTGATTATCCAAATGTGTGAAGCTCAGCTATCATTTCTGAGATGCAAAATCAGAAGAACGGTCAAATATTTGGAAATTCCTAACAGCATGCAGCCAAAGTAACAGAAATATATATATATATATTAACAAGGTGAAGAAATCGTACAAGTCGAAGAAAAACTATTAATACAAGACAATGCACATGCACCATGCACCAAACTTTTGATCAGTCATTTGAAATTTCCACTTCCATGATTCCATTTAGTTTATGGTCGTCAAGAAGATCTGGTCATGCAAGATATGTACAATAGTAGACCAAAACTATCAGGCTTCCGTGTAACAGCAAATCATATAATTAAACTACTTGTTTTATGAGGAAAAATGCAAAAAAAAAAAAAAAATCACGTTTTAATGTATCATTTGGAAAAATAGCCACTTTTGGAAATTTCTGTCCTTCATTCTTTCCACAATTCACAATTTCTACCTTGCCAACCATCATCCCGACCCCACCCCACCCGAACCTTATCCTAAATTTCGCTGCCACCACCAATGGGCCACAATCAGTTAGTGGTGGCAGCTCCGATGCATTTAAGGGTTGGAACACAGTCCACAACACCTTAAATGGTCATTGTCGAGTTATGATTTTGCAGAGCAATCCCGGTGGCACTACAGTTGTAGCCGGCCCCATGCGGGTTTGCTGCATGACCTTCCTTATTCAACACTAAAATCTGCACTCATTTGCAGCCTGCTAATAAGATTGCTATGAATCCAACACTACCGGATTCTTTATTCCCTCATTTGTCAAAGGGCACGTGAAATTCTTGAAGGTAGAGAGATGAGCTTCATCTTTGAAATCAAGATTCAAATTCTGGGTAGAGGGATGGCAATGGAACGAACTGGAGGGGCCCTCTAATCTGCTGAATACGGGCAAAGCAAATCGAGTCAAGTTTAGGGTGGGGCCGAGCGAGTCAGCCTCTAACTACTTTCATTGATCCATCAACCTACCTTCGTCGGTGGCATTGCCATCCTTTTTAAGGCACGCTACAATTGCAACATATTAAAAAGGCTTTGCCACCAGCATCGGTTGTGACTCATGAGCAGTGACAACAGTGAATATGCTTTAGATGGTTTACTTTTATGGTTTAAATGTTGGTTAACCATTGTAAATTAGGAAAAAGAAGGGTATGGTTGACATTTCATCATCAAAAGTGGTCAGTTTTGCAAAGGTTATTGAAAGTAGTCATTTTTCCATATAACATTCAGTGTTTTCGGCAACTCCATTTATAAACCAAGTGGTTTATAAACCGCCACATGGCATCTTTTGATTGGACTAGTTTTTGAAAAAGATAAAAAGATATTCAACCACCAGCAATTTTTGACTTATTTCAAAAACCGTCCAAATAAACCAACTAGTTTATATATTGGTTGCCCAACACTTTGATTACTTTTTTCCTATTTTGGAAAATTTTCCTGTTATATTAGATCAAGTGGTGGATCAAATGATAAGGTTAATAAGGGTTCATAAGGATCACCAAATGCTCATCGGAAACGAGGCTTAGTTTATTGTTTTCAAGGGTGTGAGGTGAGAGAAGGGTTCTAGCTATATGTTCTTGTAATGGATCTGCGGCATCTACAAAATCTCATCGATTAGAAAATCCTAGCAAGTCTCACAAATTTGCAGTATGCACCTAGTGCTGTCAAGACCCCAAAAAATAATGGAAGAAGAAGAAAGAGAACTGGAGGAATCATGAAAACAAGCCAACAAATGTTCTAAGTTTGACATAACACAAGGTACCAAGATTGCTCAACTCACTATCAATCTCCTAGATCAATCCATTCTTTGTCCGATAGATATGCTTGTACATTTAGGTTTTAAAAATTTGCATTCACATTTACCTCATACAGCAATTAATGTGCTTGGAAACTCTTATTTCACAAAACACTTTTGTAATATGCCACATGGAAGCATCTCACTTGATCAATCATCTTTTTATTTGAAAAAACCATCCAAGTGGGCCCAATCGTGAGATTCTGTTGACATTAATGGGATCTACCAATATCTTTGCCCCAATGAGCTGAGACTTGTGATTTTATAAATTCATCTTATACGAAAAGAGTTGCCAAATACATTAAATATTGATCGCACAAATATAGAATCAATGATGGTTGACAGGGTACATTAACGCCAAAATCATTGGCTCAATATCATGTTTCGTGGTGTCATCAAATGACTAAGGTACATTGCAATCAGGAAAACCAAGCCCACAAGCCTTCATAATTCTATTTCAAGACAAAAATTGGTCAAATCATTTTTATCCACATATTCCATGGGACCTACGCACTTCAAAATTCGTTTCCACTCATATTATTTCTATTTTAAAATACAGATAAGAAACTGACATGGGATAAATCTTTGATATATAGTTCTATCACTTTATTAAAGAAGAGATTGAGGGTGAAGGGAATATAAAAAAGGTGATTGCAGAACAAGAAAAAGCAAAGGGCAGTGAACCTACAGCTGCTAATAAGCTAATTTGACTCACAATCCTGTCAAACTAAACTTATTCTGGAATTCTAATAGGCATAACAAGATTGTATTCCAGTTCAATGCATACAGCATATACACTTTTTTTTACTAGTAACTGCCTTAATTGCCTCCTAGACTCTCTTGAGTTGCATTACTTTCCACTTTTAGATGTCAAATGGGAAATACAGTTCAACGAAAAAAACCAAACAAAGATGAATACATAAAGGTTCTTAACAAGGAATTGAAGAAATTACCAGCTGTGGAACTAGAAGCAACCGCATTCGGCGCAGCTGGGGAAGCATGATCTGACGAAGCCGCAGCTTTAGGACTGTTATCAGCTAGGTTCGTGGCATGAGACTGCACAGCTTCTGTATCACTAACACTAGTGTCCAATCTATCTTTGGTTGCATCATCTTCAGGACTTTCAATTTTCTTCTTCTCATAATTCTTTAGTCCCTCGCCAAAGCGAAGGCGCGGTTTCTTCCTGGAACTTGCGTCTTTGGATGAAGCCGAATCGGCAGACTGGCGTCCAGCAGCTTCCCCAGACAGAGACTGAAAAGGTGTCGAATTTTTTGGCTTTACCTCAGCCACTTTGTAATTGGAATCTGCTCCTACGCTGGTGGAGGTACTAAAATCGCCAAAACCAGATCCGTTCGAAGACAAACTCCCCGAACGTGTCCATTTAAAAGATTTCCAATCTATAGACCCCAGTGAGTTCTCTTTCTCTAATGGCTGACCTTTGCAGGCTGATACTTCATTACTGCCTTCATTCTTTCCTTTCATGGGAGACAGAGATTGCTCCGGCAACTTTAAGGCATCAGGTTGAGGATGTGATGAGTTATTGTCACATTTATTGCTGCCATTGTTGTGCAGTTTCACATTCTCTGTATAACTCTGTTCATTTACACCACTTATAGGTCTCCGAGGACCACAAGGGGATTCACCAGGATCCCGATAGTGACTTTTAACAACTTTGTGACTAAAGGAACCCCGAATTTCCCTGCTATTTCTGAAATATATTCCATCATTGCAAGAACCTAGGGGCCGAAAATTCACATCATCCAAAATTCTGTCATTGTACCGTGACCCAAAAGATGGAAATCCATGACTTGACTCCTGGTATATGTCTCGACCACCCTGCTTTCCAAGACCTTCAGCAAATATAGTCCAACCATCATAAAATGGGGGAGAAGAAAGCCAAGAAAGAATAAATAGTCAGAGACATAAGCTCCACACCACAAATCATATTTTACGTTGCATAAAGTTCATCATTTAACAAACTTCTAAACCTGCAGGGGAAAAAACCACCATAGATCTAGCAAGAATATAATAAACAGCCCTCCCCAAAATAGGTTTCTGTCATATTAACACACTATATCTGCCCGCACGTCTGCTAAAACCACCCGAAGTTCAAAGTATAGAGATGGAACTGATCCAGTCTCGCTTTTTAAGAAATTGTATATAATCTACGGAAAGTCTTTCTATCCACGAATTAAGTACTAGAAGAACTTACCTCCAATTAACTTTAAAGCCCAAAATTCCACTCTCGGTCAGAAAAGGGAAGAACTTTTCAGTATCGTACTGAAGAACTAAATAACTAATTTAACAGGTCCACCGCCTCCCGTTCATAAATAAAACCGAATTACGAAAACTAAACTGTTACTCACCATGTGGGAGAGGACGGGAACGGAAACCAGAGTACCAGCGTTGCTGATGGTGGTGGTAAGGATGAGACGACGGCGGCGGCGGTTGAGGGTGGTGCTGGTCCCGCCATCTAATAGCGCCACCGCCACCGCCACCGAACCCTCCGCCCAAGCTAGGGTCCGACCCAGGTCTATCGTACTTCCGAAAGCCCCTCCGGTCCCATGAAAAAAGCTCCGGCGGCATCAATTATCACTAATACGAGAATCTTGGTGCCGTGTGTGAGAGAGAAAGAGAAGGGTTTGATAGCGGAGAAAGCATTAAACTTTCGTTTTCAGTGTTTTTATCTTTGTTTGATTTTCATTCATTAATGACGAAAGAAAATACACACGTTTGGCTTACCTCAGAACCCTGTACTTATAAGTAACTTGCTTTGATTTTAAGTACAATCACATAATCACAAAAAGTATTTATATAGAAAAGGATTTCGCTAGAATCTATTTATACTTTGAATTTGAAAATGAATTTACTACAATGAATGTGGGAGATTTGTGTATTACAGAGGATTGTAAAAGGTGCATATAGTTTGATTAAATTATATTTTAAAATAATTAGAAGCTTTATCTTAAATTTTTTTTTTGGATATAAAAGGGGAAGATTATCTCATACTCAAAACGTGATTATCTAATCATTGAAACACTTGTTCCAACCACCCACATGTATGTTATCTAATAATCTCCTGTCACGTATACATCTGGCGGGATAATTCCATCGGACGAATGACGAGAGATCAAGATTAGGTTCATGGATTGTGTTTAAAGAGAACATTGTCTTTTTTAACTTTTGTGCTCTTATTGATAAAGACAAAAATGATATAGCGCTAGCTGTTAGCACTTTGTGCAGTCAATTACTGGCCCTACTAAAATATAGTTAACGAATAAAAAATACGAAAACATTACTTGTACAAATTTGTGTAAACAAATGTTTAACACAAATTAATAGTGGTCATTTAATTGTGATTTGATTTTAAGTTTTTAGGTATTTTTTATGATACCTAATAAATTTTGAGTAATGATGAATTTGTACGATTCATTTTATTTATTACCCATAGGTGAAACTGGTAATTAGATAAGTTAAAATTGTCAGGCGTCATAATCAACTAGTAACCGAGAATCGAGAAGGACCAAGAGCAATATTTAAAGGGAATGTCTGGAAGTAACGTGATTGACACGATTAATCGTGCAAGCCACCCAAAGACACCCTTCACCACACTGAACAAGAAGCCAAATCCACAAAGGAAGTGGGATTGATTTCCCAACAGAAAGTAAAGGCAACCACACACAAAGCTTTTCTAAATATAAGAAGAGAGATGGTACGTGATATAATTGTAGCAACATGCACGTATTTAATTCCCCAAAGAAATCAAATAACAATCACACAATTAGCAAATAATCCTAAATCTAACACAAACAATGATTGCCAAGTAATATCAATCCCCAATCCTATAGAAGTAATGTGGAGTGTGAAAAAAACAAGATGTTGTCAAGTGTGATAGCGCAGGAAATTGTGTATGTGTAGCAAAACTCTGAAAAAATAAATAATTGTCTTTCTTATTAGTAAGTGACAAATTTGAGACAAAAAATTTCTAAGAAGACATTAAAATGTGACATGAATAAGTAACATTATAAGCGTAACACAATTTTATTAGATGATTGAAAAATATCTATATAATCATCAGCTAATGAAATGATACTATAAAGGAATTTCACTTATTCATATCACATTATTTATTCATATCTTCATAGAATTATTCTTTTGAGACCTGTGTTCATGTCATTGTTTAGTGCATTATAACGTAACCTACTCTCATTAAAATAGAACTAATAGAAGGTAATTTTCTAAGGAACCCAGACATGGGTTCTTTATAGAATTCAGGGGCCAATGAGGTGTTTGCACTCAAGTGAAATGTAAACACCTTATTGGCTCATAAGTTCCATAAGGAACTCAGTGCTAGGTTCCTTAGAAGCACTCCTAATAGAAGTTCGTCTACTTGTATTGTAGTGAATAATGAAGAGTGCGCACAGGAACGGATGTAGGGGCGACATGCATGGCCCGAAAAAAAAAAAAAAAAATTCTTTGTCCAATAAAAAAGTAAAAAAAAAAATTTGACAACAAAAAAATAAAAATTTATATATTAAAAGAACTTTTTTTTTTTATGTGTCACGTTTATCAAAATAAACTTTTTCTTAAATCCAGCCCATGTTAACAAAAATCCCAAATCCGTCCTTAAGTGTGCAGCGATATTTATGTATGGGCTAATTAGGAAAATAAGGAGCTTTTGAGCTCCTTACCCAAAAATCAGGTGCATCACACTAATTTTTAAAAATTCAAGTACCCCACCCACCCCAGCAACACCATCGTCATCTCACTTCTTCGAGAAAATCATCAAAGTCAAACTCGTCGAATTTCTCGCCAACGTACTTCCCGGCACCGACAGAAGAGCCAATAGAAAATAAATATGAATGAGATATGCTACAATTTACAGAAGCGAACAACGTAGACAAAGGTAAAAGAATTACCCCCAGATTTTAGATTAATTATCTAATAAATTCCAATGACTGTGCAATTAACAAGTGCAGTACGCAGAGAATCAGGGAGTCAAGGCCCCTGTAGGTCCCCAAAATCAATGGCTTTGTATGGTGTAAAAACATAGTGTAGATGCATCTAATTAGCTTATCGAATTAAACATAGTATAGACGTTAAACCCGAAATCCTTGACATCGTAGCTGTAGTCGTCGGAGAGGCCGTCTATTATAGCCGCGATATAACTCATCTAATTGTGAGCAGGTTAAACTTGTCGAGCCGGAGAACCAAGGTGGACGACAAAGCGGCATCATTCCCAGAGGAAACGACGTCATTGTCAGTTATATCATATTATGGCGGGGAAGCCTTTACATTCGCCGAGAAGTTGGTTACGGTGGCGGGTCCTCTCAATCTGAAGGTGACGCTGTCGTAAACGGAAGCAGCTTCAATTTTTGAAAATTTTTAAAAATAATTTTTGTTGTGACTCGATATTTGGGCGAGTTGTTTTTATTGTGATTCGATGTTTTAGAATTGTGTTTGATTTTGACTCGATGTTTTAGCGAATTGTTTTTTATGTGACTCGGTATTTTAACGAATTAAAGTTGTTGTGTTGTAATATTATGATATCACAATATAAAAACACTTAAAACACCTAATTTTTCTAAAAAAATTTAATGTACCTTAATTTTAAAATGTGTGTAAAAAACCTTTATATTTTTCAAATTATCCCTGTACGTATCAAGCCAAAGAGAAAGACTTTATCACGGCGAGCCCATGCCCTGGTTTAGAAGGAATCCTTGCTTTAGAAGGAATTTTTATATGAGAATCGGGTAAAGATTTTCGAAGCATTGCATTGCATTTCGTTTAAAATTTTTTTGAGTATATTTCGTAAAGAAATCTCAATTTTTGAAAAGATCTCCTACGGTGAGTTGATATATATTATTATTGACGAGTTTAGCCACCACCTTATGACCTGAGCTTGTGTGAGTCGAATGATTAAAAGAATTACTTACTTTATTAATGCTACATGTTTGTTTCCTCATATTGCTAGCTAACAGCCTAACACATTATTGTGTTAGACAAGAGAATGAGACGATAGATTTATTATTTTAAATATGAATAAAACTAATAAATAAGTTAAATGTAACAAAAAATCTACATAGAAGTTTAGGTAGCAATAAAAAATTCAGTTGTATTTTAAGAAAATTTAGAAACTTTTTTCTTTTTCCAAAATAGTAACGTATCAATATCAAATATTGATAGTGTATTGAAGGCGTCTTATCATATTAGCATGACCATTTGATATTATATTGACATGTTGTGACGCTACTCAGACTTGACGAATTAGGCAAAAAAACCTTGGTGCTCAAGGTGGTATAGCTTTTGTCACGTGGAGCACGAAATGTTCCAACCATGTTGGGGAAACACAAGTCACACGCTAGATGAGTATGAATTGAAGAAGTAAATGTTACAGATAAAATGGCATGATAGCGAAAACTTACCTAACAGAAGAACGCTAATTGAAAAAGTAGGAAGACTCTGTGATTAGTTCAAAAGGAGAAAGTAGAATTTTAAGATTAAATTCGAGTTTTGTTGAGGTCTAAAACGCAATCTGTACCCGGTTGCAGAAACATAGACGCCGAGTTTAGTATAACAGATGAGGTCCAGAGTTCAGAGGCGAGTACTTTTGATTGGAGCTCGGCCTCCGACTTCTATTTCATTCGCGCTATAGACACCATGAAGGGTCCATTTCTTCAACATAACTGCAAGATAAACATACTTCCTAACTGCAAGAAATAAAGAAATGAGGTTAGTGCGATGGTAGTTAAACGCTCTATTATTTGACTCCTGAAATTCCCTTTCAATATAAGAAAGAAATTTTTGGCTAGATTACGCAATATGTTTTGGCTATTTCTGGATATTGTTCTTTTATCTGTTTGATTCGCATGTCATTTTCTCTGTTTTCTTTTTCTTATATTTCCATGACACAACATGTGTGGTTCTTAGCCGTCAAAGGTTCTGATTTATGGTTTGTAGTTTAGGGTAAGGCATAATATCAGCACATTTTTCCTTCTTGGTTTCCGGAGATTGTTATTTGTTAAAGGTTTTTCTATGCTAGATTTTGTCTTTTTTATTGTTCGGTTTTTCTAGTTCATTGATGGGACCGTCAGTTTTGTCAATACTTCATCGATTAATTCGTTTAAGACCCATAAATAATTGGGAGTTTGAGTTTCTGGGTAAGTTAGAGAAATGGGTCAGTGTTTGCTCTTAGTTTTATGTATAATTCACCTATTCTCATTTTACCTTTTTGTGGGCAAATGCCAGGCTTTGTCTAATAGAGATCAAGAGAATGATAGGATTGAATATTTGCCTGGACAGCCAGCTAACGTTGGATTCAATCAGTATTCAGGTTATGTGACAGTGAATCAGACAGCAGGGAGGGCCTTATTTTACTGGTTAACGGAGGGACCGACAAATAAAGAACCTGAGTCAAAACCTCTGGTTTTGTGGCTTAATGGAGGACCTGGTTGTTCATCTGTAGCTTTTGGAGCTGCTGAAGAGATTGGACCTTTCCGGATTAATTCTGATGGGAAGACTCTTCATTTCAATCCTTACTCTTGGAACAAATGTAAGTGTGGTTTCATTTAGTCACCCAACTTCTCTTGTTTTAACTCAGACACTCCACCTGCCAAATTAACAGGAGGATGGCATGACATGAAAAATATGGTGGTTCGTTATTTTTATCCACCATCTATGCTGAGATACTTCTTAACACTAGTGGTGATCTTAATATTTTTGTTTTTCTACTCTTTTCTTTATCTATAAAAGCTCATTTTGATAGTTTGACTTGTCTTAAAAAAGTGAGTTTTCCGCTAAAGACCAAAATATAATGTGCTAGCTAGCTGATTTCCCATGCCAAGACATCATTTTTATTAGCCACATCCACATTTCGGTTAGTTTAAGCACCAAAAAAAATGCCTAAACGGATACTAGTGATTAGTGAAAGTTCAGAAGCTAACTTGGAAATCGGAAGAAGTTCACTCACCAGCATGAATGAACACTCCCTTGAAAATTCCGTTTTATCTCTATGATTACTGATTATTAGAACTTTTCCAATACTTTTGGCAGTGGCAAATTTGCTTTTCCTAGAGTCTCCAGCAGGTGTTGGTTATTCGTATTCAAATACTTCATCAGACTTATATACTGCAGGAGACCAGAGAACAGGTGTGCCATCATTTCAATGCTGTGTTCCCATTGTCAGATAAATTCATCTGTTGTGTTTTTAGCTTATACTGATAAGTGTACATGTTGCCGGTATATGGTTATTACAATGCATAGCTGAAGATGCATATACCTTTCTTGTCAACTGGTTTGAAAGGTTTCCTCAATATAAACACAGAGATTTTTACATTGCTGGAGAAAGCTATGCAGGTTTGCCTTATACGTCTATTTCACTTACATCTGCGGCATGTTTGGTATGGAGGACATAATTACTGTCGTAGTGAAGAAAAAGACATTAAATTTTGTTTATTATAATAGCTAGAGTCCGTTTTGGTTCTGCATACCAAGCTTGCATTTGACTTTTTCCCACTTAATTCATCTCCAATTCACCAATCAGAAAAATAAGCTAATTCTGGCGAATACATTCATATATTCAGGACATTATGTTCCGCAGCTATATCAAATTGTATACCAAAGGAACATGGGAGTGCAAAATCCAGTCATTAACTTCAAGGGATTCCTGGTAATACATAGGAGACCTTTCATAATTTGGGTTCAAATTTTCGTTAATATTTTTCTTACTGAACTTTCATCTGTTTTAGGTGGGTAATGCAGTAACAGATGATTACCATGATTTTATGGGCACATTTGAGCATTGGTGGACTCATGGCCTAAGATCGGAAGAGCACACGTCACAAAACATTGGGAATAACCTGCAACTCCGGGTCTGCTACTCATCCTTCAAGCAACTGCAGTAAGGCTCTTCATCTAGCATACCAGGAGATGGGGAACATCGACCCCTATAGCATTTACACCCCTCCTTGTAATAATTATACTTCTTCACTTCGAGAGAGATTAAGGGGCTTTGTAAGTGTTTCATTTTTCTTGGCATAAAAGTATTTAAGCTTACTATTGAGAAAGTTTTTGTTTCTACGACGCTCTTCCGATCTGTTACTTTTTTTAATAAGTATAAATAGTTCCTTAATTTCATTTATTACTGTCAAAGTACATAAATCTTGACCAGCAAAAGATTACTTATATGAAACTTATTTCCTTATAAATATATTACTCTAAAGTAATTTTCTTAGGCTCGGATGACATGTAGTAACTAATTAGAGCATTAGGAAAAATTTGTAAGCAACTAATGATGAAGCCAAAGTCTCATTGAGCTGTTGGACTATAACTCAAAAGAGAACATTCAGATTGGAACATTATTCCTTTTCCTGATGTAGCATTTCACTGGAAACTGCTTTCTTTTGCATTAAACTGGGGATTATCAAAACTATCGAAGTATTCTAATAAACTAAAATCAATAGAGACAAGTCTAAGAAAGCAATAAATTTAGAAACCACTCTTATGACTCCCTGTTCTGCTTAACTTTCTCAAGTATTATTAAAGATTGGAAACTTTTGGAGAAACGAAGTGCCATATACATAATGATGCAGCCTACAGACAAAATTTAGGATTGCATATGGTACACTTTGTGATTCCAGTGAATCCAAATCTGGAGATGTCATGTGAAATTATGAAAATTTTTATGCTTATTTGCTATTATCCCATATTTCACTTTTCACACATGTTCCCCATATCTCATAATCTATAAAGTGCCTTCTCTGGTGATACTATGTTTGACATAATACATTTCATATGACATTATCAGTGGGTAAGCTTTTTAGTATGTGAAGGGCCCCGTTGATTCATTTCAGCACCACAGCTGAGCTTGGTTCTACGATCCCTTAATCCAATGCTAATTGTTTTGTATCGGTAAACAGACTGAAATCTAGTCTTGATCGTGCAATATAAATGCTTTGCAGAGAATTTAGGCAGTCAATATATAGAGCTTGGGAATGTTTTGATCCATAAACATTTTGACTCTCTTCATTTTGGATTCAATTGTTCCATTTAAAGAAATATAGATAGACTGATAGAGATTTAGGTCGTTGGGAATTACTTCATCTATTACTTAATAGTAATTCCCTATTACTTAATATATACATTTATTCTTCATCCTTCTTGAAATTTGACTGAAGGTTTCTCTACTACCAACTGAATCCTGAATGGCTGAAATTGCGAGTATGAAATTTATGCTTATCTTCTTGCTTCAAGAATTCTATGAATGTTGAACTGGTCTCTAATACATAAGTCTTTGTCATTGATGACTTTATTTTATTGTACTTAAAAATTTCCTGATAAAGTTCGTCTCTGCTCACAATTGAAGAACAACAAAGACAGATATTTGAAATATTTTCTGGCTCAAATAATATTTTAGCAAGTTTTCTGGCCTATTACTATTATTTGCACAAATCACCTCTTTCTTTAATATATGTAGCCATCGATGGCCAGAGCATACGATCCCTGCACCGAACGATACTCAGAGATTTACTTTAATATCCCTGAAGTTCAAAAGGCATTCCATACCAACATAACAGGGATTTCCTACCCCTGGACGCCATGCAGGCAAGTATATATCTTCCTTATTCCCTTTTTCTTCTGGTTGCAGAAACCTCATCTAAGAAAATTGTATGTATTGCAGTGATACTGTTGGTTTTTACTGGGCTGATTCTCCACTGTCCATGCTTCCAATTTATCAAGAACTCATAGCTGCTGGTCTTAGGATTTGGGTATTCAGGTACATGACCCGAGTCTATTCTCCTTTAATTGAAAGTTTCGCTTTCTAGAAAATTAGGTTCAGTTAGCAGAAGAAGTAACTTCAAAGATCACATTTGAAACATCTTATTTGACTGACTTTTTAGCACAGAACTTCTTATCAACTCAATTGTTTAGTAATCTTTTGTAGGAGAGCAGGGTCGTACGGAAGGTTTTTGTTTAGGGTGGTTTGCCAATTGTGGTATGTTTGGGAGGAGTATCTGCTAGCATTTTATAGTATGTTAAAGGGAAATAAAAAAGTTGAAATTTTAGTATACCGTTTACTCCTATCTAATTTTATATACCAAATATGAACCCGGAATTAGATGCAGCTGAAAATGGCTACTGTAATGACTAATGTGCGACTACACTTTCTTTGCATTGAACTTGGTTACTTGCAGTGGGGATACTGATGCAGTGGTTCCACTTACAGCAACTCGATATTCAATTGATGCTTTGAAGCTTCCAACTGTTGTCAACTGGTACCCATGGTACGACAATAAGAAGGTCAGTGATAAAAAAACAATGGAGAATTTACTAATTTACCACAGCATCCTAGTGATATAATAGTTGCACAGCCCTAGGACATCACATTCGTTCTCTGCATTCCTTACCCTTGCATAAATGAGACTTCGATTTTCAAAATTTTTATTTGTTGTGAATCTCAAAAACAAAATTTTATTTTCTTTGTTTTGTGTATCATTATTGTCTTTCTTATTCTTCAGAATTCTTTAATTTCATATGCGTACTAGCCTTAGTTCATCCCGATGCATTGTCTCATTGATTCTTCTTTTCTTGTGTTCTATATGATGATTGTTGGGTTCATTGTTGGTTTATCACTTACTATTTCACTACATTAACATAGGTTGGTGGATGGAGCCAAGTATATGAAGGATTGACTTTAGTAACTGTAACCGGAGCTGGGCATGAGGTCCCACTTCATCGCCCTCGACTAGCTTTTATTCTCTTCAGATCATTTTTGGAGAACAAGCCGATGCCTAGATGAATCTCGTCTTGGTAAATCTACATCGAGGAAAAGTGAAAGAAAAAGAGCTACATATCGTTTGAGCCAGCCCACTTGTTTCGTCTCCACAACGACGAGTGGCTTGTCGAAGTTCATACAGTAAAGAAGAAATTGTCTGCAGGAGATTGCAGGATCAAGATTGAAATGTAAATTTTATCCTTCATTTTAAAATTTGAATGAAATTCGAGATATATTCTTATTTCAAACTTGAAAAGCAGTTGATAAAATTATGTATGTAATCATATGCAAGTTCTAAAATTATTACTATTTGGTCGGTTATACTGAACAGTATCGAATAAAATAAAATAGAATTCAAAGTTCATTTTTCTTATAATAATATGCACTTATTTTGCCACTTATCATTGAATAATCGATGGTTGACCTTATATAGCAAGCACCAGGTGGCAAAAATATGTTTAATCAATACACTGATACATCATGCCGAAGTATGCAATATGAAACTTACACGAAATTTATGCGGCGAACTCTTGAATTTTTTTTTTTGGTTAGTAGCTTGATTATTCAATGTACAATAGTTGTCAATTAAATTGAAGACCCATCTCGATAAATTGTAATGTGCTTGGTGCAACAAAACGTAGGGCATTTGCTAAGGCGAATATCATGCTGTTTACTATCATTATTTCTAAGCTCCACAAAGGCCATTAATATTAATCTTCATTAATGCCATCAAGAAGTCAATTATGCACTAAAAATTCATACGAAACTAGATTCAAGAATTTAGATCCTTAATTAATACAGCTCATGGTGATCTTTCATAGTTAAAATATAAATAAATAAATCACACAAAATAAATCTTCTATTGAGATTTGTACAAAAAGTCAACACTTTGACTAACTGATTATAAAATACTAGAAAGTTACCGATCATACCATCTAGACATATCGAATTAAGATATATAATTTTTAAAAAAAATTGAAAATGATGCTTATTGTTTAGTCACATACTTTTGTTGTTGACCATAAAATTTTTCACTTGTTACTGCGTGATTTATTTTTTAAATGAACACTCAGAGTGTCATGCTAAAGTAATAACGGAAAAGATTCAAGTACTCCAAAGTACTCTAATAGAATACTCCAGGGCAATAAGGAATCTATGCGCTTGTTTTTGAACCTCATTTTTTAGACCCTTGAACCTATGTGTGAGTTTTTGAGTTGGTCTCCTAGAGCACTGGATATTTTCTCAGTAATAACGAGTCAAGTAATGTAGCCGATCGTGTTTATCGATATATCACATACATTTGGATAGGTTGTCATAATGTGCTGAGGTTAAGCACTTGAGAAATGTAAACAAATTATTATAATCATTTTAAGTTATATTGGGATCCATCTTAAATTAATCTAATGAAGAATGAGATGTTATCATGTTGATCACTAGTTCACATGCATGTGAATGCAAGATCAACTAGCAAGTGGTCTTCTTCAGACAACCATATTCAATGGAAACTCCCTTAGATTTCACTCTAAAATTTACAATTGATTATATATGATCTCTTTCTTTAAATTTTCTTCAAACCTGTAAAACAACCTTGCTAGCTTGCTTCAATCACTAAGGTTGACAATGAGAGAGATTTCGGGTAGCTCATTTTGCTCTCTCGTTCGACTTCTTACTCTTGGGTTTATTTCCGTAACCCTATGGCTGCCTTCCATAGTCGCCACTGCATCAACTAAGCTGCCTAAGCAGCCAGAGAGAGATAGGATTGTCAAGTTGCCTGGGCAACCGAGAAATGTGACATTCTCTCAATATTCCGGCTATGTGACGGTGGACCAGAAGGCCGGCCGAGCTCTGTTTTATTGGTTGATCGAGTCCCCCGCGAGTAACAAGCCCAAGCTGAAGCCTCTTGTTTTGTGGCTCAATGGAGGACCCGGTTGCTCGTCCGTGGCCTATGGGGCGTCGGAGGAAATTGGGCCATTCCGCGTGCAGCCGGATGGAAAGACACTGACCTTGAGTCCATATGCTTGGAACAAAGGTACATGTTGCAAGTATGGTTCTCTCATGCATGCATTCTGATTTGTTACACTCACATATCATGTTCAATACTACATACTAAACATGTACTTTTAAACACTGAGACAAGTGAAATTTCTTGTTATTCGTCGCATTCTTCAATATCATTTATCCGAGGTGTTCTTTCCGAGTACGGTTGAAAAGGATCGGGATTAATGCAAACTTGCTTTTCCCTTGATTCAGAGGCCAACTTGCTTTTCCTTGATTCACCTGCTGGGGTTGGTTTCTCCTATTCAAATACTTCATCTGATATGTCTACTGGTGATCAGAGGACAGGTAGTCAAATTTGCTTTTAAGTTAGCCAAAAATGTAGTGATTACTGCTTCATTCATAACTTATTACATTTTTTTTTTTTTTGGCAATAAAATTTTTGTTGATGATATGCAGCTAAAGATGCCTACAAATTCCTCATAAAATGGTTTGAAAGGTTCCCTCAATACAAGCAGAGGACATTTTACATTGCTGGTGAAAGCTATGCAGGTTAGGATTGGACACTCCCTTTTCTCTTTTTTTCTTTATTTGTTTTTGGTTTCATTAATTCGGCACCAGTAGTAAATATCCGTGTGCATTATTATGCAAGAAAAGGAAGCTATATACAATTAACTGCCTATCATTTTCTAATATATTACTTAACGAACATGTACTTTGAAATTGTATTTTTACTAATTTTTAGCTTGGATTCAGGACATTACATTCCCGAGCTATCTAAAATCATTGTCCAGCTTAACAAGGGTGTCAAGAATCCCATCATCAACTTCAAAGGTTTCTTGGTAAGATTTATTTGATATTTTCTAGACGGATCGTTATACCCGTTCTTTTAACATATATCTAATCAAGATCCATTCACATGATATTTCATTTTTGTCCAAATTTTGGTGATGGGTAGCTTGGAAATCCACTGATTGATGATTTCTTGGACAATATTGGGACATTTGAATTTTGGTGGAACCATGGCTTAATTGGGGATTCAACATATTCAGCACTGAATAAATCTTGCCCAAATGATTCATTCCTATTCCCAAGAGATGCTTGCTATCAAGCACTTGCAGCTGCATATTCTGAGTTTGGAGACATCAATCCCTATGCAATTTATCAATCTCCTTGCCAAGATCTTGGAACCCTTAAAAATAACTTAAAGATCCCTTTGGTATGCTCAATCTTCTATTTTATTATATATCCATTTGCTCACTTTTTTGAGGTGGAATCGACGAAATAATACATTATTGATTATTGACTATGCAACGCATTCTCTCTGTTATTTCACTTATTGACATGTGTGCTATGCATTTCTTTAGC
The DNA here is from genome assembly GCA_963692815.1 of Nyctanthes arbor-tristis. Classification (NCBI taxonomy): domain Eukaryota; kingdom Viridiplantae; phylum Streptophyta; class Magnoliopsida; order Lamiales; family Oleaceae; genus Nyctanthes; species Nyctanthes arbor-tristis. Next base: position 81,198 of record CAVNYN010269559.1, read on the forward strand.
TTGTTCATGTTAACGATGATATATGGTCAGCGTTCTTAATATTGTTAGTTTTGTATGTTAATCTAACAATCATATTATCATTAGCCATGGACATTTAGAGGGAATGATCAGTGTATTGTTCGGTACACAAAAGTGTACATGAATCGTCCAGACGTGCAGAAGGCTCTTCATGCAAATACCACTAGGATTCCCCGTCCTTGGACAACCTGCAGGTATTCATATTTTATGTAACATTTTCTTTTAGAAACGCAAACACCTCAACTACATGCTCGATAAAATTGATTAGATCGTACTAAACAACTTTACGTGTTTGTGTAACTTTGAAGTTTCTCATATGATGCCTTTCTGAAAAGTAAGATCCATTTCAAAGAGTGTGTTTGGCTATGTTTAGACTTTAGAGTTTGTTTAAGATGACTTTTGAAAATCATCATTTGTACTTCCTTTTTTTGACATTTGAACTAAAAACAGGGACCCCTTTGCTAATGTGCAATAGATGAGAACCAAAATGTGTAATTTGCCTGCATATTATTTATAATCAGATTGTTAAATCCATTTGCAGTGATCTTCTTAGAGGCAGGTGGACTGATTCCCCAAGATCTATGCTTCCCATCTTCAAAGAACTTATATCAGCGGGCATCAGAATATGGGTCTTTAGGTAGCTCGACTTTATTTTTTTAATAGCACATCAAGATTGACAATTTAATGGAAATATAAGACTAGAGACACATAAGATATTACATGTTTATCGGTTATAATTTTATCATGTATCAAGATTAAAACTTATTACATATCATACAGCTAAAATATGTGTTTGGCATGATACACTTTACCTTACTACAAGAGTAATTGATTCGGTAAAATTGTGCAGTGGTGATACCGATGCTGTTTTACCACTTACTGCAACTCGATACTCCATTGGAGCTCTAAACTTGAAGGAAAATACTAGCTGGTATGCTTGGTATGACAAGGGGAAGGTATGTAATGTAATTAATTATTACAGCTTAATTATTTTTCTTTTTCACGTGTTTGATTACTAATTTATCTCAGCAAATAAATTAGGGAAACTGCATAATCAGCCCACGAAAAATTATTGTAGTAGTAAGTTAACCTTTAGCTTTTGAAAAGGAGCAAGTTGGTCCCCAATATTTGGATTTACATCTGAATGGCCACTATACTTTCATCTTTATTTCCCAACTGCCCCTAAACGTTAAAATTTTTTCTCATAGACGCTCAGTTTTCTAAATATTACTTAACTTTCAAACTTTTTCCCAAACAATAACTGTTTTTTCGACATCAATAACTGTGTTTGAAAATTGTTAATCTTTCAGAGAGTTTGAAGTATACAGATAAAAAATAATGTCAACAATACAATAATTATTCAAAAAAATAAAGTTTAATCCAAAAATGAATAGTGAAGATCCCAAATTAATCAATGTAATCAATAAACCCTAACTCTTTAATTATTGATTGTTAGGTTGGTGGGTGGAGCCAAGTTTATGAAGGATTGACATATGTAACAGTAAGAGGAGCAGGACATGAAGTTCCATTAACCAGTCCTAAGCTTGCTTTGACTTTGTTTAGACATTTCTTAAATAATGTTATGATGCCTCCAAATGGTGCAGCCAGTTGATATTTCTTTCTCTTGTTTATTTATTTTTAGTTCATTTATAGATGTCTGTTTGTTTGCCATAGTCAAGAAGTGAATAAAGATTGGAAATTTTCTAAAAATTTTTACTATAAGTTTTGTTTCTTTTTTCCTTTTTTTCTCTCTCTCTCTCTCTCTCTGTTTTTTTTTTTTTTTTAATCATGAAAATGAACAATGCAATAAGTTAGGTATAGTGGCCATGAATGAGAATAATGAGACATGGTGCAATTGCACCTACTTCATTTCAGAGCTCTATTCAACTAGTGAAATTTGGACTATAAAATGTCATTGAAAGGCACGTTTATGACATAAAAGAATGAATAATGGATTTTAAAGTATATATGGGTTTATCTATTTTATACGTTATAAAACCCACGTGAATTTCTGATTGGCTAGGATTAATGAGTGTTCGGTACACTTAGAGTACTAGAGTTTTTTCCATAGCTTAATTTCAACAATCAGCTATCATACCTGTCACAAAAAGCATTTTAGTAATACGCTTTATATGATATGAATGCAACAATTCAGAAGAGATTTGACGTTCTTTTTTTTTTTTTTTAAGGGACGTTCTTTATCAAACTTATCATATAAAAATCTATTACAAATTATTCTTTTCCTCTAGTAGGATACAAACTCACTATTCTAACAATAAAATGCAGACAGATTCCATTCCATTTTCTAAGATTACATACATAATTTTATTTATAGAAATTTTATGAGAGCTAAAAGGGAATAGTAATGCTACAAAAACACCAATTCTATCCATATTAGACAATATACTATCCATACTGCTATTTAACGTGAAACATAATTGACATATGGCGCCTTCTCATTGATCTTATTTGATTTCTCCCCTGAAAATAATCTCCACCATGGAAACCTCAGATATATATCCACTCAATTATCCACGTCAGCATCCTACGGATTAACAGAGTACACGTGGCCCAATAGCATAGGAGTATCCATTAACCTTAGCCAATAAAAATCAACATTCGGATTCCCCAATATCTCCAATTTGCACATACAATTATAACTTGTACTCCTCCCTCGTTACACATTACATTCTTGGCCGTTCTGTCTCTTCCAGACTCCAATTTCTAACCATTTCAAAGAATGGCAACCAATGCACTCATGACTTGCGGGGTCGCGGCCGCCGTTTGCCCCTCCGTCCTCTCGTCTTCCAAGTCAAAATTTGCTGCCTCTATCCCTGTCGCTAGCGGAGCCACCAATGCCTCGGCTAGGTTCACCATGTCCGCCGACTGGATGCCCGGCCAGCCCCGGCCGCCCTACCTCGATGGCTCAGCCCCCGGGTAATTACTCATTATCTATGCTACATTTTTTCCCAACCAAGATTCAAAATCTTTGGAGTTTGGTACTAAAGATAAACTATGTCGCATCTCTTTCTTAATCATGTATGGTATTATATGTAAGACAAAGTGAAGAACATGTTTTCTAGTGTAAATTGACTTGTCAAGCAAAACTAAAATCTTGATTACGAACTTATAATCGTTGTTGGGGTTTGTAGAGACTTTGGGTTCGACCCACATCTGTCTAGGTGAAGTCCCCGAAAACCTCGAGAGATACAAGGAGTCGGAGCTCATTCACTGCCGATGGGCCATGCTTGCCGTGGTAAAAATACATCCTCGCTAAAACTAGTCATGAGACGAAAAGCCGATCTGCTATACTCGACTAGAGAATATCGTAACGACATATTTAACTATGGATCGAGTTTCTTTTCTTTGAACATGATCTGTACAAATTTTTGCAGCCTGGAGTCTTGATCTCAGAGGCTTTGGGATTGGGCAATTGGGTTAAGGCACAAGAGTGGGCAGCAATTCCGGGCGGGCAGGCTACTTATTTGGGTAACCCAGTACCATGGGGCAATCTCCCAACAATTTTGGCCATTGAATTCTTGGCCATTGCCTTTGTGGAGCACCAAAGGAGATGGAGAAAGACCCGGAAAAGAAGAAGTACCCTGGTGGACGTGTGCTCTTCCGATCTGTTACTCCAAGGACCCACAGAAATTCCACGAATATAAAGTGAAGGAAATTAAAAACGGTAATGACATATATGGTTACAGTCTGATTTTCCAATATATGCTGTGAGACTCGTGAACTGAGTAAACTGTTTATATTTTGTTTAGGCCGTCTTGCCATATTGGCTTTTGTGGGATTTTGTGTTCAACAATCAGCGTACCCCGGGACAGGGCCTTTGGAAAACTTGGCAACTCACTTGGCTGATCCATGGCACAACAACATTGGAGACATCATTATTCCTAGAACAATTTCGCCTTGAATAATGATGCAATTTCAAACATATACCTCTTGTACAACTCCTTGAAACTTTAATGTGTAATCGAACCGTACACTTGGGTGGTTGTTTGTCGTGTATCTACAAAATTCACTTTTTGTGTATAATAATGCTTGATTGTCTAGTTTATTTATGTTATTAAAGCAAGAAACGCATCAATGAATAAAGATATCAAGACCTAAACAAACACAAATGATAAGTCTTATTTAATTTTAACGGCTATTAATAGCCCTAAAATGACATGCTCAACCATAATAATCAGACCTGGTCCGAAATTGATATCGTCATTGTCTATAAGAGCATTTCCAATGCATAGTCAATGTTGAATGTCATGGCTCAAAATTCAACATGAGAGAGATACATACAAAAAAATTGATGGGTCTCATATGTTTCATATTTTCTTTTTCTTTTAATCACTTTAATCTCTTTTACCCCACTTTTTCTTCACTTTTTCTTCATCGTGTGATGTGCAATGTTATATATCTACATTCTTCTTCACCATGTCAATCATTATTTTATTAGTTTTTTGAATTTGTTTCTATCTCTTTCCTCTTTTTTGAATTTCCCTCTATCTTTCTTCACTTTTCTCTCTCTTCCCACACAATTTCTCTCTCCTTTTTCACTCTATATCTCTCATGTTGAATTTTGAGCCATGACATTTGACCTTGACTAGGCATTGGAGATGCTCTAATGTTTCTGACAGTTTATCATTTTAGACCTTTTGTAGTTGCAAGGTTAATTTACTTCATTGTGATCTACTCAAACTTTCATATGTATCACAATTTATTGAGATCTTTCTATTTCAAAATCAAAATTATTCAAATCCATTAAATCTACATATTTTCCCAAGTTCACTTCCACAGTTTCAATCACTTATTCTAAAGGTAAATTTTTACTAAATTTATTAGCATAGTGCAGTTATTTATTTATTTATTATTTACGTCATCTTAAAAGATAGAACTTTCAGACTAAGAGTGATAGCTCAAGTGGTGAAGAGTCGTCTTTACGAAAACAAGAACTTGAGTTCGAGTCTATGCTCTTTTTCGAAGTTCTCCAAATTGCATAAAAAAAAGGATAGAGCCTCTAAAAGAGGCTCGAACTCAGGCAGTTGGCAACTTGGCATTTTAAAAAGTAAGAAAATCTCCATTATTTCGACGTTACTGTTAAAAAAAAGGTTACGGATGAAAAGGCAACGTCGTCTGAACTCGAGGACGAAATGTGCAAGTTTCCTTTAAGCAAGCATCATCCGCCAGAGTCCGGGTCGGCTCCGGGGCCAGCTCCACTAACCCCGCAAAGTCTCCAACGCTTGAAATTCCTGTGTGATTAAATTCTTCATTAAATTCTTCGAAAACATTTTAGAAATGGGAAACTCTGCACAAAGAATCGGCAAACCCCTCAGCTGAAGAAAGATCTCAACTTTGTATTTTCAGACTTTTCAATTGAACAATTGGGCCTGAAGTAAAACTTCCCTGAACTGGTATGGTCTTTCTGATAGCTCCAACTTTTCTGAAATTTTCCAGGTTCTTTGTTTTATCCCGTGCTTGTTGTTTCAATTGAAGTTTAATTTGATTTTTTTTTTTTTGCGCTATGATCAAATTTCTTGGAGGAATACCAATCCAATTTTCAATGTCCGTAAATAAAAATATCTTTTCTAGCTAGGTGCTAGCAATTTATAGAACAAGCTCTTACTTTGCAACAATGACATAGAAATATTCTTGTGCTTTAGTTCGGTAAATAGTTACTAGGAACAAAAAGCCATTTTCTTGGTTTTTTGTTCTATTTTAACGTTAAGCAGCTGATATTTGCTATGCTTGGTGTCTGAGTTTGAAGATGCAAGGACCACAAGGTACGTGATGTGCATTTAATTATTAATTTGTTTGCAGATGTCCGGTGAATTGGTCAGTGGGGGCCAAAGCTCCTTTGATGTTGAGTTGTCAGATATTTGGGCAAGATGTAGAGAGGTAAGATACTTGTGCTCATGTATGTAGTTTTCGTCATTGGCTCGTTTTAGCTAGCAACTTGATAATTTAGTAACTAAAATGGATTGAAAATTTCTTACCTGTCACATTTCTTCTTTATAAAGTCATCAACACAAGCTTTATTGCATTCATTAGGTGAGTGGAGAATACAAAAATCAAGTAAAATATATATTACACTTGCATTAAGTGAAACCTACAAGAAACTGCTATTTCCTTCAGTTCTACAGAAAACAGGAAGCTCTTTGAAGATCGGAGTGTTTTTTGAGAAGGTAGATTATTCAATATCTTTCACAATCATTTAAGCTAAAGAGCTTAAGCTATTCTACTGATTTTCACCGTGCGCTATGCATTTCAAATTTTATGTTTGCATGTCTGCTAACTTCATGAAAATAATAGCTCATGGTAGACATTTCCTCGAAGCTCATCGAAGGACTTCAAGAGGCTAATCCACAAGAAAACTATATGAGAAATTCTAAAGAACTGTATTATTCCCTTATGAATTGTTCATAACCAGCAAAAAATGTCATCGTGGCATAGCTGTATTCATTATGCTTAATTTTCCTCTTGTGAAATGTTATCTCTATATTTGCAATCTGTTATACTAAACAAGTTCTCTGATATTCTTCTCTGATACAGTTGAAGAAGGAAAAGGAGATGCTGAAGGATTCAAAATCACAGAGCTTTGAACTCATCAGGGTAATGTCCTACCACATTATATTTTCTGGCAAATGTTGGAATCATAGTAAATTAAAATGTTGATACTGTATTACCTCTTTCATTGCCAGTCAGCAAACTGAAATCCAACATTAAATTTCTGTAGGTGTTTACAAGAAATAAAATTGAAATTATTTCTACAGTGTTCTTATATATTATAAAGTTAGGGTTTTTATTGCATGATATGGCTATATTTGTAGTTTTTACTGGTTTACTTCATTATTTTGCTCTCTCATTTTTTATGTTTCATTTTATGAACTGGCTATGTCTATGTTTCCGAAATTGTTCTTCTTTTCTTACTGCAACATGACTGTCATTCTGAGGAAAGTAAATGCACAGAAATAAGAACGTGGCATGTTCAACAATACCCTAATATCAAATTCTCTTTGATGCAGAGTTTGGAAACACACGTAAAGACATTATCTGATGCTCATGCAGAAGACAAGAAGCGCATCCAGGGACTTGAAAGGGAACTTAGTAATTGTTCCCAGGAAATAGGTGGTGAATTTGGCTGCAATTAGTTTTGCCACACTTAACTGCTTATATTTTTAATCATTTTGTTTGCTTTTAAATATTATTCTTGGTATAGTTACTGATGCAATCTACTGACCGTTAGTAAGAGTGTTTAACTGAATGGCCGCTATCAAAATTTGTTCTTGCCCTGCCAATATCCTTCTCCAAATACATCTCTAACTAAAGATGGAACTTCATATTTTGTTCCTTGTTCTTGTTTAATTCTTGCTTTAGTTATTTTTTTCCGTCACCGAGGTGGTAAAGAAGCAAGAAGCACATGTTAATGTTCCTTGCAAATTTGTCACTGTCCTTCTCCAAATGTTCTCTAAGTAGATGGATCACTCCGTGCCTGTTTGATCTCGTTCTCCTTCCAAATTATATTTTCACCTACCACCTACTTGACCATTGATTTGACAATTACTCAACTATCACCACACATTTCAAACTTCCATTAAATGTCCACTACTCATTTCAACTCATTATAATTTGATTCTGATAATGAGAATCAAACAAGCACTTCATATTTTGTTCCTTGTTTCCTGTTTGCTTCTTGCTTTAGTAGTTTTTTTTTTTTCTGAGCAAGGCGGTGAAGAAGCAACAAGGTAGCATGGATATGTTAACATTCCTTGCAGATTTCCTGCAGGATCAGTTAAGCATGAGGAATTCAGAACTCAACTGCCTTGGCGAGCAAATATGCAGCCTTCAGTTGAAACTTGCAGACATGGAAATCCTAGAGGAGGAGGTGGGAAGGCTAAGAAAGCAGCTGACGATATCAGAGTCTGAGAAGTCTAACTTAATGCAAGAAATAGAAGAGAAAGCATTTGAACTAAGAAATACAGCTTTGTGTATTGAGAAGCTAGAAGAGTCTATTTCTTCTGTTGGTTTAGAATATCAATGTGAAATAGAGAGCACAAAGCTTGAATTACTGGAGTTGGAGCAGAGTCTTTTTGAAACTAAGAAAACGTTAGAAGAGAGAACTCAAGAAAATGCTAGGATGGATAAGTTGATTCAAGAGCACGAGCTTCACTTTCAGGAGGCAGAGAAGGTTATGCAGAGTTTATACAAGGAAAATAAAACTCTAAAAGAAAAGCTTCAAACATCTGATGAGAATGCCAAAACCTTTGTCCAGAAAGTGGAAGACCAATTTCGTGAGTGGTTGGTGAAGGACAAAATCCAGGCCTTGAGTGATCTGGAGACAGACATAAGGTGTGCTAAAACCTCCATGCATATGCTTTTTCTTGTCCGCTGCTTCTTTTCAATTGAATGAGAACTTGTGTGAACAGATACGTGCATTTTGATTTGATGGTCCATCTTGTGAAACCTTTCTCTATCACTGTGCCAGGTGCTAAAAGCAATCTACTTTCATGGAACGTAGACGCTCTTCCGATCTTAATCCATCTGTCATCTCTTTGTGTGCTGTATACAGCAGTATACAGGATTGTTCAGTATAATAGAGAAGACCGATTTTAATTTTGTCCAGTAATTTTGATCCGCCTTGCCAAAAATGTCAGTGTATTGATGTTTCCTGCTTATATTAGATCGGAAGAGCTCCAGAGAATGGATGGTTTTTTCTGATATTTCCTGCATTGAGTGACAATTTTCAATTAAGATCGGAAGAGCGTCGACTTTGATGACCTTGAGATGAGGGGATAAGAGGTACTTGCATATCCTCTCCTTGGGAAGAATTAAACCGATGCTTTATTCTGCAGTAGAGTCAAGTTGTTTGATATTAGAAACTATGATCCAAGGAGACATGCTTCTTAGTTGAAACCAATTTAGGTTAGACAGTTTTCAATGCCTCCTGCAGTTAGCTTGATATGGGAATGGGAGAGGTTAATAGCACTTTACATTGTGCCAAAAAATATGTGGTGCTTTTAAGAACACAGAACATGCTCTGAGTGCAATATCTTGAAATGCGACATTCTATATTGACCACTCAACATTAATTCATTTACTCTTTCCTAGGTAATTATGATTACATCCATTTTTTGTGGGACTTCAGTGACTAGTTGATGCCTCTTGCTCCTCATGTATATATATTTGTTCCTCTATCAAGGATGCACTTCTTTGGAGATTGTCGATTTACCTAATTATGACACCTAAATTTTTTGTCAAGTGCATGCGGCAACATTCTGGGTCCACTCCTCTCTAAGCTTGCTATTTCAGGAGCATCAGATTCAGATTTGAAGAAAAAGATGGATGAGATGTCACATCAGGTAGATGAATATGAGCGTCTTGTGAAGCAACTCAAGGTGTGTTTTTAACCATCTGGATCTGGTAGACTCTGTACTTATTTATTCGTGTTGAAGCCAAACTCTATGTAGTAGTCAGATTCGTGAACTGATAATGCAATATTAAGCATGCCTGCGTAGGCTAAAAAGTAAATAAAAATTTTAAGTGAATTTTTTTTACCGCACATTTTTCTTGAGTAACAAAAATCCATTATTTAGTAATTTAGGTGTTACTCTCAAAATAGGTGATTTACTGTTTTCAAGCTAAATTAACAAAATTGTAGTTCTTTAAAAGTAAGCATTTTAAGCCTTGCGAAACATGAAAATAGAATATTTTGTATTATTGCACTTTAGACAGTGCAGTAGCAGTAGTCAAGCCCTGAATAAGTGAACTCCGACGATTGCTAGGAAGAAATTCGAATGGAAAGGTTAAAAGCAAAAGAAGAAGCAGAGGACTTAGCACAGGAAATGGCAGAGTTAAGGTATCAAATGACAGGAATGCTTGAAGAAGAGTGCAAACGTCGAGCTTGTGTTGAACAGATATCCTTGCAGAGAATAAAAGAGTTGGAGGCTCAGGTAGGCATTTATGTGTACACTACAACCTTTGTCATTTGACTAGAAAGAGAAATTTACTAAATATAATTCGTCTTTTGTGGCGAAGATTGCAAAAGAAAGGCAGAAATCTTTCAACTCGCAAGAACTTGCTATCAGGCATATTCGCGAAGCATAAAACATCAATTCTGGATTGCTTGAACTTTCTATTGAGATTCGTCTTCCAGGTGTGTTACTTTAAATTTGTCTTAATATATCATTTTTTTTGGAACTTTGCATGAAGAGAAATACGATGGAGTTCATCAGGTTGCTGCATAAAATTACTTATAAACATAATGTTCTATGTTGTTCATCTAAGTTTGGTTTCATCCCTCTGATGTTGGTTCAGGGTTCAGAGCAATGCTTTTAGCGAAATTTTATGTTGGTAACTGGACTTTTGTTCTGTCCTGAATTGGTTACCAAGAAGGTGTTTGATTCTCTTTATGAAAACACATTATAATCTCACCTACTACTGATTTGACAACTGTTCATTTATAATCACAAATTTCGAACTTTTATTAAATCTACACCACTCATTTCACCTCTTTATAATTTCTCACTATAATTCAATTTGAATAAATAGCTTTAAACAGCTACTAAATGTTTCTTTACTAACTGTTTATTATTATGCACAGGAAATTCCTCCAGAGGCCTATGAAGCTCTGCCAAATGTAGTTTTGAAGAATTCTTCCGATATTTGTGTCACCTTCATGTCATCATTATAAGCCTGTTGAAAAGTGTTGATTGTTTGATGATCAGGCCATGTTGTCTCTTATTTGCACGGATATTTATTGTATAGTTTAATATAATTTGGTTAAGTTTATAATAATGCCATTTGTTATTATCTATGCTATGTGATGAATTTAGGCACACTGGGCATTTATGAAGGGTTGGGGACTCACAACGTTCAAAAAAAGAATGGGGGCTCAACTAATAGAAAGTACAAAGGTTGAGGACTATATGTGAAATTGCAGAAAAAAAGTACAAAGTACTGATGGTTGTATTTCGCTCAAAACCAAATGGTAGGAAACCCTAATTAGGAGCCTAGAAATCACCCAATCAAGGGATTGTGGAAACTATAAAAGAAATATACGTATGTAATCTTACAAGGATATTTACACATTGATATTGATAACAAGGCTTATGTCAACTCTACTATAAATAATTATATGTACGCGTTAATAAGAAATTTTTTATTTATGTTAGTGTAAAATATATAAGATATAAGATCTGACAAATAAGATGCTAACTGTGACATGGTTGTGGAGTCAAAAATATTAATTTTTTTAAAAGGACATTTAACCACAAAATAGATAATAATAACGAATTAAAGAGTGGAAGAAATAGTCCACAATGGCACCATTTGACTCGGTTAATAGTCTTCCAAGTCAACGCGCTTCTCTTTGATATTCCTTCTTTTTCACTTCTTGTTTGTCTCTCTCTTCTAGAATGGAACCCTTTTTTTTCTTTTCGTAAATATACCCAAAAAAAAAAATTCCAATCAGAGTTTTTTTTTTCCCAAATGTATCATAAATTTGACAACGTTTGAGTGCTTAAAAGTCACAAATGCCCACATCCAATGTAACGTTGGCAAAATGGCACTAAACAGTACATGATAGTATCACGAGAGATGTGCTACAATGTTAGTGATATTGTAGTATCATGTCAATTGTAAATATTGGTTTGTTACTGCGTCCACAATAAAACAAGTAATCAATAATAATATAGAAAAAGAATATAATATATTTTTTTGCTGCTCAACTATAAAAGATTTGGAGTGATGCTACGCTTACATAAAAAATTTTACACAATCTTTATACAAAACATACGTGGCAGATTTTCTTTCCTCATACCACGTCATGTTAAAATCAATACCAATTTAAACGCACACATGAATTGTATGAAAATTTATATTTATGTAAAAGTGCTATTGGTGAGGAAGTATTTACAAAATCTTGCAAAAATAATATAAATTCATCATCTTATCCCTTAAATTATTTTTTTCCCCAATCACATGATACGCATGAGTAGAATGGTAAAATTACCGCATTTTGGGAAAAAAAAATGTAAAAACTTCCTTACAAATAACATTATTCTGTCTAAAATGAATTTTGCGAATGCTTTCTTACAATCCATATCTTTTTTTTTGGGCAGAAACACAACCCACACACAGTACAGAGATACCATACATTATCTGAAAAAATCATGGTAATTTTTTAGTATACATCCATATCTTCAAACGACAAAAGAGTGAATCTTTGCATTAGGAAACCAAGTTATTATGAAATAAAGAAAAAATAAGTGTGAATAAAATAAAATAAACTCTATTGCACATACGTAAATGGTGGGTTATGACTTATGACCATTCTTCGCCAAGTTGCAATTTCTAACCAGTTTCCGACCCCGCGATTGACAAAGATTTTTCATATATATCCTTGTTTTCTATTTTCATTTCAACTAATCCCAACTCCAAATTCTTGTTTTTCCCAGTCTAGATTTTCTCTTTTATATATTCTTGGCGTTTTTCTGGAAGGGGTTTTATTCTCGGTGCACTTCCAAAATCCAAACAGATCGGAAGAGCGTCGCTAATCTTGATCCTTTTTTTGAAATTTCAGGTATTCCCACCAAGATTTCTTTCTTACCTATTAAGAATATTGAGGGAGTTGTGTGCATGTTTATTTTTGGCCAAATATTTTGTTTTCTTGTTGATATTATGCTTGTCCCGCAGTTTAAAGTCTTCCATTTTTAGTGGTTAATTTCGATATGTTTCATGAGAATCAATACGCGCGATCAATCTGCCGTCTTTACCTCGTAGTGTTCTTGTGAGCATATAGTATGGGATTTACCCTTTTCTCTGGTTAACAGATTTGCTTTGCTTGTCCCCCCAAGATGAATATGATAATAATAATCAATTTCATTTCCTTGTGAAACTTGATTGATTTGCTGACATGTTGAAAGTTTTCGGCACTTTTTTCCCCGTTTCTTGATGATTTATGGGTTTTTGATTGAGTTGACATTTGAATATTTGTCTGGCTGCTTAAAGAAAAAGAGAAGAATTATACTGGGGTTGAATTAAACCATGTAGGACGTGGTTGTAGCCATCGGGTTTCTTTCCTAATTTGATTCTTTTATGTATGTTCTTTGGATTGATTGCTTGAAGCCTGTTTTCTCAACATTGAGAAAATAAATGGAAGCTGGAAGCCTGAAAATTTTTTATTCTCATTTCTTTTGCAATTGGATTTCATTTTATATATTTGGTTATGGTTTATTGATAGTAGGCGTAATCTCGTGGTTTCCTTCTGTTTGGCTTTTCTTCATGGGATGTTCTTGAAACTTACTATGGTTTTTCTTGATCATACACAGGTCCGGAAGCAAAATAAAGCCTAAGTTTTTCCTAAATTCTTCTATTTGTACAAAATGTTTGGCCACAAGAAATCTCCCTTACATAGGTTTTCTAAGCACAGCTCAGTGGAGCCAGTCCCCAGTAATTACAGTTCTAATCCTTTTAGATCGGAAGAGCACAGTCGTTGGATAACAAGCAAACCCTTGAACCCTCCAGGAGAACTTCCTCAGATCCTTCTGTACTTACAGCAGATTCCCGTATGAAGCTTTTTGATGATGATGAGACTAAGGGAACCTCTTCATATAAAAGCTCTATTACTTCAGCAGCTAGAAACAGATACAAGAATGATTTTCATGAGTCTGGAGGATTCGAGGCCCAGAGTGTACAGGAGCTGGAAAACTATTCCGTATACAAGGCTGAAGATACTACAAAGACTGTTGACAATTGCCTCAAGATTGCAGAGGACATGAGGGAAGATCTCTTCTAAAACTTTAATTACCTTACATCAGCAGGGGGAGCAAATTACAAGAACCCACATGGTCGCTGCTGATATGGACCATGACCTTAGTAGGGTACCGTTTCTTAACTTCACAACACATTCTGGTTTGACATGAATATTGAGCCTGTTTGGATGCCTTTATATTCCCCATCATATTAAATTTTCTTCTTGAGGTCTTAAGTGAAAAAGTTATTTTATCTTCAAAGTAAATCGACTCTTGACTTACTATTGAAATAACTAACCTTTTTGCAACCTTGATTAGTGAAAGTTGTTCGCTTGAACCCCTGTGCTTATCAGTAGACTTTTTAAACTTAACACGTTAACTTAGCAACAAATGCTCTTGGAGGCAGTGATATCAAAGCTACATGTGTAATTTTCATTGTTTTTCCCTTTTCTGTAACACTGGTTATAAGACTGTCAAGTTCAAAAAACACTGGTTATAAGACTGTCAAGTTCAAAACACACAAAAGTGCCTCAATGAAACATGCTCCAATATTTTGTTTTTTCCCTTTTTTTTTTTGGGGGTGACTTTCCCTTAACATCAATTCGTTGCAAGTTTTATTTTCTAAATATTAACCAAACTCATGCATAATCAGAAGCACAACAATTGGAGTTGTTTTACAGGTTTTCACTTAACAGCAGCATTAGGTGGCACCCTCAGTTTCACCTCATGCTATGTATAATTATGGATGGATATGATGTATTATGCCTTATGCTGTTGATTATTTAGAATCTGAAACTTTTCAGTTTGATGATCTTAGGGCGAGAAGCTGTTGGGAAATCTTGGGGGCATATTTTCTAGAAAATGGAAGCCCAATAAGGGCCGTGCAATTACAGGGCCTGTAATCACTCGAGGTACTTATCATCTCTTGGTCAATAGCATCATTATAGTTGAAGTTATAAGCATGTACAACAGTGGCCTTTCATGTTGCTTTTGATGGAAATTGGATTTGTCTCATGTGTCCAGAGGAGAAAAATGAGCTAAAATCTCGTGTTTTATAAATTATAATCATTTTACTCATGGCCAATACTATATACTTTAACATTTACAGGTAGATTTTTCATCTAACAGTGACTTTGTCCTGTGCCTAACACTTCTATGCTGCCACAGATGATCCTGTGCAAAGAAAGGGTAACCACTTGGAGCAGAGGGATAAACTGGGATTGACTTCTGCTCCAAAGGAACGAAAAGCTCGAACACCTCCTCCTGAACCAACCAATGCATTAGATAAAGTTCAGGTTTGTTGTCATGGAGGATTTTACTTAACAGTCATAGTCTCATAGAGCCTGTTATTCTCATTTGTCTCATAGAACCCCTCTCTTTTCTGTTATAATGTTGGGGTTTTGCATCTCCAACCCCACCCCACCCCTCCACCCCCCAAAAAAAAAAGAAAAAAGCCAAAAAAATGATAATAATAAATAAATAAAATAAAATAAAATAGAAGGCATTGCAACCCCTTGTAGCAAAAACTGGGGGAAATATGGATCCTGTGATCCTGAACCAATTTTACCTAGGATCATGATTCACAAAATCCAACTTTGTCTATAAATATGATATCAAATCTTCTTTCTTGTCTGGGCAGAAATTATTCCTTATGTAAAACTAACTTGATGATACGTGATTAAAGGCCCCATTATTTGCACTTTGCACTCTGGCCTATTTCCTACCTTGCTCATTTTCGGTTCGCCTCTACCACCGTCCTCTTCTTCTTAGAGCTTGTTCTCTAGAGATTTATGTAAAGGAGATAGGAGAATGTGTGGTGGGGATGTAAAGAAAGATTATTGAGAAGTGTAAAAATTTGTTTTTTTGTGAAAAATATGTAGTTGATATTGATTTGATAAATTTTTAGGTTTTCATAAAGCTATAGAGAACAAGCTCTTACTATGTCACTCCTCAAATTTTATTCTTCTCCTTCACTCTCCACTTCAGAAATATGAAGTTTCATGTTGTTCTGTGTTGAGATTTGAGGGATTGGAAAATGACTAAAACTTCAGTCATTAAATTTCTTGTTTTCTATGTCTTGTATTATGAATTGATGCCTTGAAGATGGAAGATTAGATTTAAGTGATATTTTCATGGAAATCTGTCAGGTTGAAAAGATTAAACAAGATGATGCCCTCTCAGATATTAGTGATATTTTGGGTGACCTAAAGGAAATGGCTATCGATATGGGTTCTGAAATTGATAGGTGAGTTATACTACACCTCATTGATTCCGAAACTCTCTCTCCTCCCCCCTCTCAATCATGTTATTCCGAGTCTTAGAAGTCCTTAAGATTTACAGAGAACGTTTTCCAACATTGCAGGCAGAACAAATCAATGGATCCTTTCCAGCAGGATGTGGAGGAGCTGGCTATCCGAGTCAAAGGCGCTAATCAGCGTGGGCGTCGTTTGCTTGGAAAGTAGACCCGGCCGGTTTTATAATGCTGCTATTTGACATTGACTTTATACTTTGCTATTGTGTACTGCAAGTTTTCTCATGTATTCTTGGAACATACAACTTTCTTGAACTCCCTTTGTATGATATCCAGCATTCATTACAGTATACCTAGTGCTACAAATTGGTACTATGATTTTCGGAATATTCTGATTCAACCTCTTCTTGAATGGATTAATTTGCTATTTTACTCATCATTCCATGATTTCTTTTGAACAAGAAATTAATGGATCATGTCTTTTGATACAAATGATGCTACAAAAAATTTTATTTTGCCCACGCATGCATGTTAATATGCATGCGAGCAATACGTGGCACACATCTAAGCTATAAGTGTGGAATATTTGTAGTTTAGGTGTTTAACACATATATACGCATGCATAATATGCATGGGTGTTGGCAAAATAAAATTGCTGATGATGCTACCTCCATGAATGTTCGATTCAATTTCAGTCTAAAAAGACAGCGCCTGAACTGAGTTGTGACACGTCTATTTTATCATCGTATCTTAGTCCTAAATGTGTATCGTAACGAAAATGCAAAAATATCAAATGGAACCATCACTTTATGGTCTTAAAGCTGTTGGCGCACCCTTATTAAGAAAGTCATATTTTGCCTCTTTTCTGGAACAAAAACACAACCCTTATTGATTGTAGCATTTATGGAGCTTGGTACATTACTCATGGATCACTTGCTTGAACTTTAAATCCCATTTAACTTTCTGTTTGCCAACCCCTTCTTCATTATACACTGCAAAAGATACTCCATCCCTGCATTGCCCTACTCCTAAAACAAGCCTGCCCATATGGGGCCTCGAATGTCGTCCGCCACCACGACTGCCAGCGCCGCCGCTAGTTGCTGGATGTTAGTAGCCATCTTACTTTGTCTCCTGGCAGCAGCAGTTCCCTCTTCTGCTCAGAGTCCACCCCATTTTAGACTGCAAAATTCAAGGCACTACCGACCACACCGACCTCCACCTCTTCCACCATCATGTCGACCACCTTATCAGCAAGGCGATGAGATTGACCCGAGATATGGCGTTGAGAAACGACTGGTTCCAAGTGGGCCCAATCCACAACACAATTAACCATGAATTGTCTTCATCCCAACACGGACAATGCATGTCCTTCTGGTATTAATTACTATTATCAAGCTCTACCTCTGAAATTCTCAATGGTAGGGGAAAAGGAAACTTGTTCAATTCATAGTTCTTTTGATCTCACTTATTTCATTATGGATCATGGTGATTATTTGTACTGCCCCATGTATAAAATGTATACTAGTATTCACTATTCAGTAAGCATTTTATGAACCGGGCACTAGTTTCATTTCTCCTCTACTGAATCCAGCCGAAAGTGTATCTGTACGTAAACACACTTACACACTCGCACATCTGTGTTGAGGCCATCCAGGGAGATAAAGTGACCTGGAGAAGGACAAAAGCAGGCGCACACCAAGTTTAGCCGATCCAAACAGGACACCCCATCCCATTAAGCTGCCCAGCAAGTAAACCTTTTCAAGCTCATTTTGATGCATAAATCATTAGTTAGAGACCAAGCACGGATTTGCAGAAGCCTGACATTTTTGTTGTTGCTACTCTGTAGCTTCTGCATGTCAACAAAGTATTAAAAGTTTCCACACACGCAATTCACTTGTATGCCTGCATAACTAATTAAGGCTGTTCACTTTTCCCTAAGCTGACGAGTGTCTTGGAATTCGTCAGTGCACAACTTAGAATCATCATCATCATCATCATCATCATCATAGTGATCAATCAGGCTACCAACTTAAAACAAATGAAGTTCAGCAATTGACGTGAAAATTATAGAAGGTTTAGACCAAACAGTAGGAAAAAAAATTTGCTATTTATAAGAAGCAATAATTAACATTCAAGTAAAATCTACAGAGCGGCACAAGCCACACACAGATCTGGTAACTGTACTATTATTTCCAAAATCAAGACTGGATATTTCATTACATGTTTATGCATTCTTCTCTGTGGAAAGAAATGTCTTAATTTCATTGTATCCAATACATTATAAATTTCATTCACCTATCTCTTCAAGGTAAAGAAAGATGTTGCTGTTCTTTGTACTCTTCTTAATTCCTTCATGTCCCCTTGCACTTACACTACATCCTGAAACAACATTTCCAGTGGAAAGGCAAAATTAGATAATATAAGAAGGGGGGTTGAAGCTAATATAAGACAATAGCGTGTTCAGGTAAATAATAATCTTATGCAGCATTTTCCATAAGATCTTCCACGTGATATAGTTCGGACTTTGGATGTTCATCTACAAAATTAGCTACCACACTTTATAGGTCAATATAAATATTTGCAGGCTCATGTTACAGCAGAGCATTCTATCTTCTTGCTAATCCAAAATGATCACAACAGCCAGTCATGCGTTTGCAAAGCATTTCTCACAACTCATATCAGTAATTTCAGTACTTCCTTCTCAAAAGTCATATCAATGCATAAAATAACAAAAGTGGAACTTAAAATATCTACTGACTGAAGTACGTAGAACACAAAGTTGCAATCTCTAAGTTAATCTCAACTATCAATGCTTGCTGAAGTTTTTTCCAAAGTTAATTAAATATGCAATATGAAGAAAATTATCACTGTGCATATGCCTGTACAGACAAATTAGGCATTTATCATTATAAAAAGCAGTGGCCCCTTCGTGCTACAACATCAGCTCAATATTAAAGCATGTCTAAGCATGTATCATTAATCATCTATAGTCAGTTCACTAACATCTCTTCTATTTCAAAATAGTAGGACGAACACATTAGAAGTATTTATTACCCGAAAGGAAAATAAAAGAACTGAACAAGGTAGTGAAGATTAAAATATCACTAGATATGAGATGGGTGATTTAAGGACAAAAAGGAACACCTTCCATCTGACTAAATGACCTCTATTAACTGGGCACAAGATCTACCGTAGATATCAGAAAAGGATTAAAATTTGAAGTAAAATATGATATAAATCCATACGGTTTAGGGCCAAAAAGACTCCCTACCTCCTGAGTCTGATCTTATTGAATAGCACAAGTTTCTACGTAGAGTGTAGATTTCAATCCACATTTATAAAAGCATTTCAGTTTTATCTTTTACTCCAACCCCACCTTTCTACTGCATATAAGTTAGCACCTTCTACATTTTGTTACACCTGGAACCACACAATAAAAAGACAAACTGCTCGACGGCATTAGCACAACCCAAAATCTAAAAACGCAGGTAATAATTTTTTTTTTCCACGAGCATGGATTGACAGTGACACAGAAATGTGGCTTCAGCAATTCAAAAAATATAGCCATCATCCCAACCTCCAAAGCCAGTCATTTCAAGTCCAATTCTCAAATGCTTTGTCCTAAGGGTAGTCAATTCTATCACCCAAATAGGAAATAAGACATGACAATATCTCCTGAATTTGATTTCCAAATTTAAATCTGTGGCAGTTTAGGATACAAGTTTGTAAGTATTAGATCCGGTGGTCTGTTGGGTTTTTCCTCACTTATTGAGACAAGTTGGAAATTTTCAGGATTGGTGTGCTGAGTTTACCATGGCGGTGGCAATGACGTTGACATAGTGTTGTGAATGAGAGGAAAAGTGACTGACAGTAATACTAGCCTGTAAGTAACGTTGTCCACATACAGCTCCTACTTTTCATATGTTGAAATTTCATTAATGTGATCAAGCGGCACACACAAAATCTTTGCGTATATGCAATGAGGATAGCATAAATTCCAAATAGCAAAGGCATACGAAACTCTTCATCTCCACTCTATATCATCCAAGTTAGACAAAGGTTTCTTCGAACTCAACCCAACATTTTGCACTTCTATTATTGCCGAATTCAACCTTAAAATGTCTCATGCTCACCTCACTAATGAAGGCCTCAATTGGGTTTCTTAAAACTTAGCATATTAACACATTAACCACAGTAGTTTTCCTATTTCCCTTGATTTTTCTTTTGAACAAAGAAACTTGGTCTTATGCAATTATGCACATACTGCTGATTAGTGATTACAATACTATATCAAAGCAAGTCATTTGAGAGGCTTGTTAATTCAAGGAGTGCATCTATCCATAACACACAAAAACCACTTCAAATAAATCACAAAAACAAGAACAACTAAAGAATGGCAATACAAATAATTGAAGAATAACTAAAAGAAAAGGCCATGACAATAACCAAAAAAGAGTCCTATATTACCAGGAAAGATTATTTTCTTATTTTTCAAAGTATTAAATCAGGGGGAAAAATGATAATTTGAGCTCAAGTCTGCAATAAAAATAGCTCCACGCCACAGTATTAATACTCCAAACTGAAAAGAACAAAAGAACGCTTCCTATCTTGCATAACCAAACCACAGCTTGAAACACCAAAAGAGGGGACCAAAGAAGAGAAACCTAACCTCGGGTAATGAACACGTTGAAGTTAATTATTCAAGGGTGTCTGATTTCCATGATGCTCTTCACCTTAGGCGCGTAGAGGGAGTAAACAATGGCCTGTCTCTTGGCCACGCCGAGCTGAGACTTCCCGTCAGCAAAGGCGGCGGCAGCGGCCGACGGTTCCGAGAGGTGATGGTTGTGACGGAAGGCATCTCTTGTCCGGCGCTTGACATACTCCCTTATGTTGTAGTCTGTGAACTCACGCGCCGTCCTCAGGAGTGACCGGTAAACTGAGAGGACTTCGCTCCGAGCAGGCATCGACGCCATTTTTTGCTGCTTTTTCCCCCTACGAAATTCAGAGTGATCGCTTTTACGATATATGAAACCGATGTATTTCAGTATCATCCCTAAACTTCAGTATTTGTAATAAATTTGTGCTCCGAATTTCAAATATTGATCTTAATAGTCCTTGAACCTTTTTTTTTTTAAATTACTAATACACTAGTATACAATATAACCGGATTTTAACATATCGAAGTAAGTTTAAATAATTTATGAGGTTTGAACTTTTTAGAGTTACAGATTGACAAATAATTAAACGTGCTTTTTATTTTTTTTAGAAGAGAAAACATCCTGACAACTGTGACAAGCACATGCATAAATTATGTGAAAATATTATAGGATTGGTATATAGATGAGTTTGATTCTTAAAAAAAAAAGTCCGCACACCTCCAACTCACCACCTCAAATCCAATTTCTTATTACATTTGTATGCCATGTCTTTTAAGTCCCAATTTAGATAACATCTACATTCCCCGATAGTACTTTTGCAAATATTGTAACAAACCCACGATAGGTAAAGAAAAGGTTCGAGGCAATTACGCACGGAATTGTTAAAAAGGTAAAAGCAAAGAAAAAGAAATGAAAAGAATCAAAATAACATTTCCCACGCTCAAGGTAGAGATAATTTTCGAAATAGAACATCGTTACCCATTCGCCCCCTTCACTTTATTCCATTAGATAATGCTTCACTTTAAGAATGAAAAGTTTTGAACAATGTTACATATACAAATGGAAAAATTCTAAAAAAAAGTGACATCTACTCTTACGGAGAGATCACGCACACATGGCCCTCTCCTAATTCTCTAATAACAGAGGGCCATATGTGCGTGGTCTCTCCGTAAGGGGAGAAGTCACCTCTCTGTAGAAAGATCGTGTACAAATATACAATAAACTGTACGAATATGCGCCTTTGTTCACAAACCATTTTTATTTAAAAATAAAATTTAGTCAAACCAATCACATTCACATATTTGACACGACCCACAAGAATGCAAAATTCTCAATCACTCATTCTCATAAAATCTAATTCTTTTTTTAAACAAAAACACTTCGTGATAATCTATTTTTTATGTGACACCATGCAATTTCAACACGCCAATTAATACCTATTCTTGAAAGTAAATATAAATAATTCTAGTTGGACAAAATAAGGGACAAAAAGTCAAAAAAATAGACATGTATCATGTGTGATTAATGTTGATGTAAAAGTAATGTGATGTGTTTAAAAACAGGATTGTGTCATATGTCAGTTTTATTAAAATTTTTGTATAGACTTCTGTTCAAATAGCACATTTCAAATAAAAAAGCTAGTAAAAATTTTAAAATTCAATAACAACCGCATATTCTCCGCAAAATAGATAAATAAATTTTCACATTTCCCGATAATGTTTCTTTACATCCCCCTAAATCTTCCAAAAAAATCAATTTTCATAAATCAAATCTCACATAACACTTCAAAGAACAACTTTCATAAATCAAATCTTACATAAAGACTCCAAAGAACAAGTCCTTAAATCTTTATTTTTTGACGGCTCAAAAATGACCTCCCGCCATATTGCACTTATGGTGTGAAATTATTGAATAACCTTTATGTGGATTGGCCTCACTATAGAACAACCCCATGTGATTTGTCTAATAATCTCCCCTACTATGTGTGCATTTAACAGATAATTCCGCTAGATGTTTGATGAGTGAATGAGACTAATATTATCCTTGTCTTTCAGTTCTTGCTAATGCTTACAGATAATAAATTTCTAGCACCCAAATTGGTGATAAACTTGCATATATACATGTCACGTGGATATATGTCGTCACGTAACCTGCATACATACAACCATATCACCATACCAGTGCCATAGGTGCTTGAAAACTTTCATGCTTAACAACACAAAGGAACAAGTCCCAAGGATTTGCTTCTTGGGTTCGTGAGAGAGAGAGGCGACTGAAAAGAAAGGCATTGTCCTTGATTTCAATCATCGTCAGAACTTCTTTTCACTATATGATTTTCACATGCAATTCACCAATAAATTAAGCAGGTACAAAATTTTTTGCTTACAATTCTCAGTCTATATTTTCTGCAAATACAAAAGATGGTGGCAAAATCTGACCAAGCAGACACCATGTTATGAAATCTCGATCTACACGAGCGTCTGAGTATATACTTTGGAACACACTTGGTGGAAGAATGAACTATATCCTGCTTTTTTACTCTCAAGCAATCAAAAATCATCTAAATTTTAGTAAAGCGTGTCCAGTTTCTCCAAGATGCTTGTGTAGTTTATTCCTGTTCCAGGCAAATAGCATATTTTTAAGTGATGAAACATGGAGGAAAATAGAAAGTCCGAACTGGAGAATGGACAAAGAAGGGGGGGGTAACAGTAAAATGAATACCTTGATTCAAATTCCTCCCCACACTTCTCACAGACATTGCCAGAGACTTTTGCTGCTGCCTAAAATCAAAATGCAGAAAGTCCACCAATGAATTTGAGATGAACGTTAGGAAACAGACATGCTGCACATTTGGCTAAGCTTAACAAATTCAAGAAGTGATTAACTAAAAAGGTACTTCTCCTCCAAATATGACTGGATATTTTATTTGAAGTTACCAAGTAACATTACTATCAAAATAAGTATTTCCAAATTTTGTCAATATAAAAGTATCTATTCAGAACTTACTTATTTTACTTAAAACTAAACTCTTTTGTGCTTGCTTTATACTTGCATTACTGGTTACTGTAATGCAAGTATAAGTAATTTACTTATTTCTAATTTTGTCAATATAAAAGTATCTATTCAGTACTTACTTATTTTACTTATAATAGGACTATTTACAATCCACTAAGATTCTCTTTAGACTTGAAAATATTTCCTGAATAATGTTTATTGTTTACACCAGTTCGAAACTAGAACTAGAGAATTCATATCTTATGCAAGTACCAGAAAAAAAGACTTAAATCAACAAAATGATCATTTAGAAAATCTGCTCCTATTCTAGGTTTCCTGTCTCTTGAAGTTAGGAGAAGTGTGTTCAGTACAGTGATGTCAGCGATTGCAGATTCTAATGACACGATAGTAACAGAAAAATCATGCTATAATAAAGCATGACTCCTGCGTAGCACAGAAAAGCTGAAAGGCGTTTATTGCTGAATTTAGTAGAGACTCAGTAAAAAGATTATGAAGTACCTTTTGTTTCCTCCCTTTGGAAGCAACCTTTGATCTGGAAGTGTCAGACGTATTTGTTGTGTTTTTCTTGTTTGTGGCTTGCTTAGGAAGCTTTTGACCCCTTTGTGAATCATCTCCCCTGTCCTCAGTTGAAGATTCTTGTGAAGGATAGGGTTTTGGCTCGTCAACAAGAAAATCATCATTATGTCCATTCTGGACCTCATCCTTGCCACTAACCTCTGTGAAATCAGCTCTTATAGTTTCTTCTTCTTGTATTCTACCCCGGCGCCTCCTCCCTCCCTTGTTTCTTCGAGAAACCTTTGTGTTATTATACTCCATGAAATCCATGTCATCAACCTCCTCATGCACTGTCTTTTCTGGAGCCTTAGGCTGCTGTCTTACATCTGCTTTCTTCCTCGTCTTATGCCCAAACGGCATTGCTTCAAGAACACTTGCTTCATCATCATCAGACTCCAACTCAGTATTCACTTGGCTTGATCCACTGCCTCTATCAATGTCAACAATCTCGTCTTCCACCATTGATACAGCGTTGTCATCATCAGTCTCTTGCCCTTGAATTCCAACAGTTTCCTCAAATTGGTTTTGTATATCATTAATCTCATCACCTGCTGATAAATAGCCCTCGTCCTCTTCTTCTTCTTCTTCCTTCCTTTCCTTGCCTTCTGTCTCTTTGAATTCTCTATCTTCCTCACCAAATGCTTTTCTCAGTTCTGCCACCTTCTCTTTGTGCTTCTTAGACTGCTCATGGTTTTTCCATTGCTTATCACTCTTGAACTTCTTTCCACAAGCTACACAATACAGCTCCTTTTTCTTTGGATCCTCCTCTACTGCATCTTCATCTTCACTCTCCACCTCCTCGACTTTCATCCACTCAGCCTCCTCATAATTCCTCGTCTTCTCTGCCTTCTGTCTCTCCAACTCTTTCTTTCTCTGTCTTTCCTCCTCTCTCTTTCTCTCCATGTCCTCATTCCTCTTCGCCTGCATATCAATGACCCTCTTATCCCTCTTTTTTACAAACTCTGCCAATCCCCTTACCGTATCATTGTACTCCCTCTTTGCCTTTTTTCTCAGCTTCTTGTTCTCATCCTCCATTACCCTCCTCGACTTCCTGTTTGGTCCAGCCATCACATCATACTGATCTACCCAACAAAAATCCATAGATGTGGCAAATCCTAACCAATAGCTGTAAAATGCCGTCACCTAAATTTAAAGAGAGAGAGAGAGAAAAAAATTACCTCCAGAATAAAGATATCTTCTAATGAAAATTAAAGCCTCAATATACTAGAGCTTAACAATTAGATAATAATATATAGGAACTACAGAAGCTCAGTTATTAATATTTGCTTGAAACTTGGAACTATGGTTTTCAGTATCATCCATTGATCATACAGAATAAATAAATAAAAAAAACTAAGAAGAGTAAATTGAGAAACACCATGGCCTCAAAAACATATTACAAATACTTGACTCCTTGCAAAATCAAGATTGCACACATGTATTCTAGAAGTGTGCATTGATATTCACAGGCAGACAAAGTTAAAGTATGATAGAAGCCAATTCTTACAAGCTAGATCAGATAAATTTATGAACACCGATCTCCGCATATACTATAACATCTTAATATCCAAAATTTCGCAAAATATAAAATGAATATAACCAAAAAGAGGGTAATGAATGTTCATGCCTGAGCATATGGTCTCTCCAAATTACCCATGATGGGGGCTTCCTTGGGCAAAGGCAAACCTAACTTCTTCGCAAAATTCAATTCAGTGGCGTAAATTTTCTCGAACAAATCCCCGTATACTTTATAAAATCCCTTCCCAGAATCTGTGTACCCGGAGTAAACCGAGTTGGAGAAAAATGAGAATAAATCCGGGACTGGGCCCGAGGTTTTGGAAGAATTATTAGAAGCAAAAAGAATCTCGGAACGGTGCGAGTCGTACCAGGCACGCTCCCTCGAGTCGGAGAGTACCTCGTATGCGTTGACGAGCTCCTGGAAGGCGGCTGTGGCTTCTGCTTCAGGGACGCCAGACTGGACCAGCTTATCCGGATGGCGCTGGAGGGCCAGCTTCTTGTATGCCGACCGGATTTCGTCGGCAGTACAGTCGCGGCTCAAGCCGAGAACCTCGTATAGGCATCGCTTTTCCGACGACGCCATTGTTCGAATTTGCGACGTAGCCTTGATTGCTCAATTGCAAAAATTTAGGGTTCAAAATCGGGGACATTAATAACTAGTAAGGGTTTGCTTGGGCAACATCTAAAAGGAAAAGGGATAAATTTCACGGAAGGCCCCAGTCTTCGCAAAATGATAAAAATAATTGTGTTAGTTTTTTTTTTTTCTCTAATTTATATATTTATTTATTTTATTTTAGGTAGGTTTGTGGTAGGTATTCGCCCTTGTGCCGGCGACGGATTGTGGTACGTATTAAAATTTAAAATCATTATTCATATATCATAATGTATCTTTGACTTGTTCAAATACTTTTGTCAATTAACATATTAATTAGTTTACTTAAGTCTCGATATCTTTTATACCTTAATTTTCTTTTTTTTTTAATTTTGAGGTACGTGTTTCTTTTTATTAACAAAAATTTTTATGAAATAACTTAGAGAAGACTTGAACTTGTGACCATTGAGTTTAACAACTAAACTTTAACCATTTTGTCGATTTGTTTTGTTTATTAATCTTTTTTACTAATAAATTAAATACCAAATCTAAAATGTAAATTCTAAAACAAACTCTAATCCATCGTAATTCCTTAATTCATCATCTCTATCGTGTGTATTGGTGAGTTTAATGTTATTTAAATTTTTTAATGTGTTTTACTTTTTTTTTTTTTGAATTTGTTAGTTTTATTAGAATTTTTTAAAATGAGGCGGGTAACATGTATTTTTTTCATTATTGTATATATGTATGAGGATTATATATAATAATGTTTGTTACCTTTTAAACGATCTTGAACTTTACGATTATTATGTCCATTGAACTTATTAATTCAAATAATATATATTTGTGTTTTTATATTTTCTATTGGGGTATAAATATTACATATTTATATTTAACTATCTAATAATATATTTTAATAAGTTTTCCTACCCGTACAATGCACGGGTAGTTTAACTAGTTACTTCTATAAATATATTATGTATTCCTTCTTATATTTGTTCAAATCAAATCCCCATTTAATTTTTTTATTTACTGAATTAAATTTTTTTAAGTACAATTACAAATATACATTATAGTAGTATAAATGCGCATAGATATTTATCCTACTGAAATATAACATTAAGAAAATCAACAATACAAACCCACATACAGTGGAAATACACACTACAATAAAATGTAGAAAATACCCCATATAGGGAAATCGAACCTGAGACATCTAGGTCCCAGTACCTCAGTCTAGCTTCCTAACCAAATGGGGTAGGCCTCACTGGCATATTTACTGAATTATTATTTATGCAAAATTATTAGTTTTATTTTTAAATTAGTAGTGTTATTTATTTAGACTGGAGATCAATATTTTTACATTGAAAGATTGTGGATAATCATAAATAAATGAGAACATTAATTCATTCATTATCCAATAAAAAATACTAATTAGATTAGAGAGTCTCCAATCTAAATAAATAGTATTCTTTTTTTTTTAAAAATCTCCATCTCATTTCAATTTTGTGAATTATTTTGCCCAAAATTATTAGTTTTTTTCTTGGGCAAGTACCCTGACACTTATATCTGCCAGCTATCCCATTAAGTTAAAAATTTCGCACTTATATGCCAATCGAGTAATACGTAGTGTAGATACCTACGGTATTGGCCATGTTAGACGAATAAAATTACTTGTACATGGGAGTGGGCAAATAGACAGGCTCAACTAAGCTGGCCTGAAAAACTAGCCAACTGAACTTGGTTCAATTGAATTTTTTTTTTTTTAGTTTTAACCGATTGGTTCACATAAAACTAGTTGGTTGTTGACAAAAACCGATCTTTTGGTCGGTTAAGCCAAATAAATCGGCAAACTGAACCGATTTGATTCGCCAAGTTAAAAACCAACCATATGGTTCCGGTTTCGAGCTGAAACCAAACTGGCCGCCAGAATGCCAAGCTCTACTTGTACATTAAAAATAAACATAAATATTAACTTGTACATATGTAATTATAAGTAATTGTCATCAATTTAAAAGTGGTGTTACATGCAAAAGACAATGATTTTACCATTTGCTCACTGTATCATTCCTTATATTTGCATTATGTTAATATAATATTATTGAAATCGGATATCTTTCATGCCTATATTAGATGATGGGTAGAACAAAAGGGGAGAAAACAAAAGAAAAAATATTGCTGATGAATTTGTTACTTTTATTAGAAGTTAGAGGGACTATGTGAAAATACCGATTAAACAGAGAAGTGCTACCAAATGGGCTCCTTTCCTTTTTTTTTTCTTGGCAGATTGCTATTTATGAGTCGAGCTTGTTCTTAGAGCTTTATGTGAAAGGGACTTATAGAAAGTTTATTTTCTAAGAGGATGTGTAAAGAAAAATTATTGAGAAGTATAAAAATTTTTTTTTTATGAAGAAATTGTGATTGATATTTGACCTTTTCTTTTAAAAAATAAAATTGAATTTATCAAAAAGCTCCAAAGATTAAGCTCGAAACTTTACAAAATCTTTTACAGAAAATGATTTTCCTTTAAAAAAGGAATAAGCATTTTACGTATCTGCTATGTGTATTTTGTGTAGTCCCGATCTTCCATTAGAATTGTGGTGGGATTACATTGCCACACATCTATGTGATTTATATGTGAATTCTCATTGTTTCATGTAGGCATTTAGCAGCATAAATTTCACGAGATATTTGATAAGAGGTCATTTTTAGTAATTTGTAATTAGGGCCTGGGAAAAAATAGGTAAAAATGGGATTTCCCGTTTTAGGTATGATGGAATTATTCATTTAGACATATTATACTTGATTGGAGATCATTGAACAACTCGAGATCGAAGCTATATTTTTTTTAGTACCAATATCTTGATAGACGTGTGATAGCATTATATTGTAATACGTCTCTATAACGGAACATGGAATTCATATATGGATTTATAATCGAGCCCTACAATCGGTGCAGTGCGGGGATGCAGTATACTAATAATCTCCCGTCCCATAAAAGTTTTAACTGCATGAGAGGCACTTAATATTTTTGACGGGTCTCGGGGAAAATGGGTAAAAATGATTTCCACGGGATAGCACGACTGTTTTTCCTCCAAAAACCAGTGTTTTTTTTCCGTCTTCCGTCTTCTTCATATTCTCTTGCCTTTTCTTGCCGTTATCCTTTCCTTTATCCGTCTCTCTCCATTGTCGCCGCTTGGCTATTGTCGCCACTCTGGCACTCCACACAGATCTCTCTCTCTATAAAGGCCTTTTGTGTGGTGAAGTAGACTCGGCCTTTGCACTCTTTACTTTCGCCAAAGCTTCGCCTTTTAACTTATGGGATGCAACTGTGCATCTTCACAAATGTGCGGTTCACCTCCGTTAATATTTAATAGCGTGTTTACAAAATTTTACAGGGTACCTGTTACCTGTTCGACGTTAATCCCAAGCAAGAAACCTCTCTGTTTTCATTTGGGTACCGGTCATGGCATTATGCTGCGGTGCTGGAAACTCCTGAACAAGCTGCTGCTGATTTTATTGACGTGAAAGGTTCAAGTTTTCGATTGAAAAGGTTGCAGCCAAGAAGTTTTAATGGTTTTAAATCAGAGATTTTAGTAGATAGAGAATACAAGAACACAAGCACAAAGGGTGGTCTTGGTAAGGTAAATGGGAAAAGGGGACTTAAATGGTATTCACAAATGCTGCAAAAATGTGCAGCAGACTTGCGTTTGAGTGACGGTAAAGCCATTCACGGGCAGATAATTAGGAGTGAGACGGAGCCCGACTCACACCTATGGGTTTCTTTGATTAATTTTTATGCAAAGTGTGGAGCTTTGGGTGTCTCACGCCATGTGCTTGATCAAATGCTTATAAAAGATGTGGTTTCATGGACGGCTTTGATATCAGGATCTGTAGCTCAAGGGCACGGGGATGAAAGTTTTGTATTGTTTTGTGAGATGAGGAGGGAGAACGTGAGCCCTAACGAGTTCACTTTGGCAACAGTACTGAAAGGTTGTTCAAATTGTTTTGATTTGGATTCTGGGAAACAATTGCATGCAGAGGTGATTAAAATTGGTGTAGTTTTAGATGTGTACGTCAGTTCCACTTTAGTTGATCTTTATGCTAAGTGTGGAGAAATGAAATATGCAGAAAATATGTTTTTTACAATTCCAGAACCAAATGTTGTATCATGGAATTCTTTGCTTAATGGTTATGCTGAAGTGGGTGATGGAGAGGCAGTTTTGAGACTGTTCTGTGGGATGACAGAATCAGATAGATTGAACAACCATACATTGTCTATTGTGTTAAAAGGTATCACAATCTCAGGTGACCTTAGAGCTGGCCAGGCCTTCCACTCAATGGCAATTAAGATAGGGGGTGAACATGATGATTTTATATGTTCTAGTATTGTTAATATGTACTCAAAATGTGGGCGGGCAACTGATGCACTTGGTGTGTTTAAGAGGATGGCAGACCCTGACATTGTAGCATGGAGTAATGTCCTCAGTATCCTCAGTCAGCAAGGTCAGAGAAAAGAAGCAGCAGAGCTATTTCACCTGATGAGGCGTTCTGGCATGAGACCTAATCAGTTTACTCTTGCCAGTCTTATTAGTGCTGCCACTGATCTTGGTGAACTTCAGTACTGTCAGAGCATCCATGCTTGTGCTTACAAATTTGGCTATGAGTCTGAAGATATAGTTAGTAATGCATTGATAGCCATGTATATGAAATTTCAATCAATTTATGAGGGATATCATGTCTTCAATGCAATGAATAATTGGGATGTTGTCTCCTGGAATGCACTCTTATCAGGATTTCACGATGATAAAACCTGTAATCAGGGACCCAAACTTTTCAGGCGCATGCTTACTGAAGGTTTTAGGCCCAACATGTACACAATTATCAGCATTTTGAGGTCTTGTTCCAGCCTCTCAAATGTCAAATTTGGGAAACAAGTGCATGCCCACATAATTAAAGAGAACTTTGAATATGATGGTTACATAGGTACTGCTTTGATTGATATGTATGCAAAGTGTGGGTCCTTGGAAGACGTAGAAGTGATTTTTGGCAGATTGAACCAAAAAGACATCTTTGCTTGGACTGTCATCATTTCAGGTTACACACAGGCTGATCAGGGAGAAATAGCTGCTCGGTGTTTCAATCAGATGCGGAGGGAAGGTGTTGAGCCTAACGAGTTCACTCTAGCTAGCTGTTTGAAGGCTTGCTCTGGGATAGCAAGCCTTGAGAATGGTCGCCAGCTGCATTCCTTGGTCATAAAGGGTGGGCAGTCTTTTGACTTGTTTGTAGCCAGTGCATTGATTGATATGTACGGAAAATGTGGGTGCATTGATGACGCAGTGACATTATTTTATGATACGAAACCATGTGATACCGTGTCATGGAACACAATTATATGTGCTTATTCTCGTCATGGGCAGAGTGAGAAGGCTCTTCAAGCATTCAGGGCAATGGTTGAAAAAGGATTGCATCCTGATGAGGTCACTTTCATTGGACTTCTATCTGCGTGCAGCCACATGGGATTGATCGATGAAGGTAGAAAGTACTTTAACTCAATGAGTGAAATGTATGGAATCACTCCGTCTAATGAGCATTATGCTTGCATGGTTGACATGCTCGGTCGGGCAGGCAAACTTGATGAGGTTGAACGCTTCATTGAGGATATGAAACTAACTCCAAATGCTTTGATCTGGGAAACTGTTCTTGGGGCATGTAAAGTCCATGGGAATGTGGAATTAGGTGAAAGAGCAGCAGGAAAACTTTTTGAACTGGAGCCTGATACAGATTCAAACTATGTATTGTTATCCAACTTGTATGCCACCAAAGGGAAGTGGGATGCTGTTTCTAGGGTCAGGACGTTGATGTCTAACAAAGGTATTAAAAAGGAACCTGGTTGCAGCTGGGTTGAGGTTGATGCTCACTTTCATGTCTTCTTATCTCAGGATGTGTCGCATCCAATGCTACAGGAAATCCATCATAACCTGGAGGAGTTGAGAGACAAGCTTACTGAAGTAGGCTATGTGCCAAAAATACAATATACACTTCAGAATGTAACAGACAAGGAAAAAACGGATAACCTCTTACACCATAGTGAAAGATTGGCTTTGGGTTTCGCCCTTATAAGCAAGATACGGACGGAGAAGATCAGAATCTTCAAGAATCTCCGAATCTGTGGAGATTGTCATGAATTTATGAAACTTGTCTCCGGCATAACATATCGAGAAATTGTCGTTCGCGACACCCGCCACTTCCACCACTTTCGAAATGGCACATGTTCTTGCAAGGATTATTGGTGATTCTACTTAAAGGCTTCACAAAATGGTATATGTGGAACACATGTCCAGGATAGTCAAGTTTTGAAGTCGAGCTCTCAAAATTGGTGTACTCAATGCTGCATTTCACAGATGAATAAGGTAAAATCCAGCTTTCATTACTAGCACACACTTCTTCAGTTGGCATGTTGAGGATAGAATGTATTTTTCCCTACAATCATGTACTGATTCAGTTAGATCTCAAATTGGCTATGCCGAAAGAATGTAAATATTTTAGATGGGACATTTTGCCCCTGTGATAACAAACTGTTGTTATTTATTCATCTTTCCATGAGTTACAACTTTGACTGGAGTATCCCTTGAATGTTTAGCATAACTTGGCCAAATGAGAAGCAAGGCAAAGATCAAAGTTGTTTCTACCAGCAAGAAGTTACCAAGTTGCAAATTACAATGATAAGAAATACCGAAGATAATCTTTGATGTCATGATCCTCGCCAATTAGACAAATGCTTTCACAAGGTATTGCATCTACATGACAAGTTTGAGGGGCGTTTGCAAGTAGAAAGGTTTGTTCAGTAAAAAGAATAACCCAGGATCTTGGATAACCTTGTAACTGATAAAAAGTTCTGGTTTAATTATTTCTTGCAGTATAGTCAACATATTCTTTTGAGTAACTATTTTGTTTACCTTTCATATCAAATCTTTTTAGTATTTATAGTTTTGATGAGTTAACGACTTTGATCCAACTATCTCAGAAGCAAGCTGAAGATCGATGCCTTTACCAGCAAGGTCATCACCAATTTGCAGGAACTACCATCTCCGGATGCTAACCAGGTTGATCATCAGATATTATCTTTCTGTACATGTTGTACAAAATTGATAACATCCATATCAGACAATCTTTAATTAAATTTTGGAGGGAATGTTTCGTAAGGGGCACTAGAGAACACGTGACTAGAAGAAAAATAGCTTGCGTCTCCAACATGACTTCAATATTTTAGAAGGGAAAGCTGAGAGTTCACTGCCGGAGCCGCCCAAAAAGGTGATTAAATGTCCTCCTTTTTTTAATTTTTTGATAATGTTTTCATTTTATATTTTTTCAGGTGAAGTTTGAAACTCATACAATATTTAAAATTGATCTACTCATCCAAAAATTGTTGGCCCTATGATCCAGTCCACCCCCCCCTTCTCCCCAAAAACCCCAAAATGAAATGGGGATAAAAACTCACAGGCACGGAAAATAAACTTCGGGCGTCTTTCTATCAATGTCATGGGAATCACCCATCCAGGTTCAAGTCTGGTTTAACTGTGCTGTGGGCTTTTCGATATAGTCATGTGACTGAGAAATCAGGATATAACAGTTATATTCAAATGAAGAACAAACAATTTGATTATCATGGTGTTGTAGGAAGTCTATAGCAAGGAACTAGGAAGAGATTTGGACTGCTTCAAGCCAATCTCAAAGAATCAAAGTAGAAGAACAACTGGGAGCTCAATATGTATATTATGTAAAACTCCTTTAAAAGTTACTGCTCTGAACATAGGAACAGAAATGAATACAAAACAGAAGGGGCCAAAATGTGCTTTGCTCACTAGAAATAAAAGTGTGAAACTAAATATGAAGGCGTGTTTCTCAAAAACCAGTGTTAAAACCCACACCTAGTGGTGGGATGGCCTTATTCTGCTGCACTATGTGGGTAATGAGTGAGCTTATCATTTTAGGCATAATAGCATGCTTTCCTTATGCAAAACACATTATTTTCTTCTTTAGCTAGAAAGGAAATATTTTTATTCAAAGATAATGTCAATTACTATTGGAGATGACCATAACATTTGCATCAAATGAGAAAATGAAAAAGAAAATTGGATGTGATATGTATAGAAGTGATCTGGAAATGCTTTAAAGAATGTATCTTTTGAGGCGCATATCAATTCTGTATTTATGCATTCCAGTGATACTGCTCTTAAAATTTTTTATTCTCTATTTAAAACCCTGCAATTTTACTGCAATAGGCAGTCATTGTACGTCATTTAATTCATCTAGAAATGGTTACGTTGGCAGCTTTTAAGTAATAATAATTGGGTGATTTGATGTGTTGGGATGTAGAGATATAAAAAATACTTTTGAGGGTATGTATTGTAGGCTGAACCTGACAGGACATGATGGTATATATTTGACGCAAATCTCTTCTTCAGGGACGGTCTGAATTTGCTATTTTGCGAAAATCAATTTTTGGTGGGTCCACTCTTTCCCAATGAGTCAGAAAGTTGGCTGCCATTTTGTTGACCATTGAAAAAAGTATGTCAAGTTCCCAAAATATCCTTATCTCATTTGACCATAGAATGGGAGACTCCATCGTTTAAAGGCTAAAAATGGAATGGAGAATAGGTAATTAGTGCTGCTAGCCCAGGAATGATGTCATTCATTTTTTGCTTCCTAGGGGGTCGTATCCAACACTCATTTTTTTTTTTTTTTTTTGGAGGCTAAAATTCTTTCAAAATAGCAAATTCAGACAGACCCTTTGTTCATTCATGCACGATATTGATGTTAAAAATATGCCTCGAGTAATTAGGTGTATTTTATAAAGTCCGTTGGACACCATAAATGCAGTGGCAAGCCCCCTATTGGACACATTGGGGGGCCCATCCCCCAATGTGTCCAATAAGGGCTGCCACATAATCCATTGAACACCATTTATGGACTCCATAGAAGGATTACGAATAATTATGCCTGTTATTTATTGTCTTGATTTCTTTAATAGGCTTCTTTGCTCCACAGGGGTAAACTATAAACTGAAGGACAGTCTCACCTATCCCGAATAAAAGAAGCAAAATTTCTGTGCATGTTTGTTTTTGTTTTTTTGTTTTCTCTCTTTTCTCACTTTATGGGTAAGAATAATGCTATTTATCAGAAAAGGTGTTACGGGTTTAGGCGGCAAACTGTGTGGCTAAATAGGAGGTTCAATTAAATGTGAGGAGGTGAGACTCTTTTATCATCTTCAATGGAATGTGTATTGCTTAAATAATTATGCCATGTCAGTAAAATAGACATTATGGGTTGAAAAACTCTCCCCTATGGTAGATGACAATGCATAAGTTGGGCTGACATAGCAAAGGAAAAAAACTACCCCGTCAACTAATCTAGAGGCTCTGTGAGACAGTGAGTCAGCATTTTCATTAATTTCTGATAAACTTTTCATGCAAAAGAAAATCTTCTGGCTCTACACTGTTCTGGATGACAATCAATTGGAAGAATCAGAATCTTTAAAAATTTCTCAAAATTCTTCCATTCTAACCTAATATATTTTATCTTTCAGTGCAGATTCATACACGAAAGCAATCATTGCTCAGAAAAATACATACAGATGGAATTCTGTGTATATACAAGGTCACATATGGTGAATATTGAAGGAAAGGTAGGGGAGGATATGGAGAGGTACAACAAAAAACAAAGACACCTGGGATGGGCTAACGTGCCATCGCTGAGCATGCTGATAGTGAGGAGTGACCAGCTCGTATTGTGTTGACATGTTTTGCCTCCGAAGATTGAAGGGGGTGATATTAAGGCCATTACATATTCAGCCTGGAAGACCCCATTTGTAATTTTCCTTTTACGTTTTATTGAAACTTTCAATTTAATTATGCATTTTCATGCTGTGTAATGAGTTTCCTGCTTTTCTTGCTCTTGTAAACACCTGAGCTGATGCTGTCGTGTACAGATTCTGGAATTTGTCATAGTACTTCATCCTTTGTAGACATATTTGTGAATTGAGAATTTATTTGCCAAGAAAAGAGTTTTATCTGTTACTGAGGTGAAAGTAGGTATCTGTAAATTTGTAGTGCAGCTGCTGAACGTTGAGCTTACTGGACAACTGTTTTGTAAACTACAACATCAAGGTTGTTTCTGCTGTTCAGGATCATATACACATGGAAGGGAAAGGAATATCAGGAATAATGGAAGTTTATGGCCACACACATTAAACATCCAATTGGCAAAGATATCGGTCACAAAAGTAAAGAAAGAAAATAATCTGTTGAAGTTTGGTAGCCTTGTTGGTTGAGACTTGAGATGGTTGTGCTATATGATTATTGTTGATGAGTTCTTTGGTTGATAATAATTTGCTATTGGATTGAACAAAACAAAGAGTTGACGAGAAAGAAAGTTCTTCTAACAGCCAAATGAAACCACATTTGGTATGTGTGAATGTACGCGTGAATAGATTGGAAAGCTCAAATTTTATATCTTGAGGGGGTCAGATTGAAAATTCTTTTAAGGCAAATAAAACACGACGACGTATTAGTACAGAGGAATCAAACGACGTCGCTTGTGACGGTAATACTACAGCATCTCCTCCCACACTGTACACTGTAGTTCTGAGCTGTTGAAAACCCTAAGGTGAAATTTGCAGATCCGCAAAGGAAAAAGTACTTTGACAGGTAGAGATTAATCAGATCGAAGCCAAGGACTACAATGGCGATGGCTGCTTTGAGGCGAGAGGGAAGGCGTTTCGCCGCCCCGCTCATTTCTCCGCAACCTATCAACCCTCTTCGCTCCTCGATCTCCTCTTCTGAGTAAGATACAGTGCCCCTTACACTCCTCTCTATGTATATGTATAGGAGTATATGTGTTTGCCAATTTTTTTTTGGGGGGGGGGTTGGGGGTGTGTTTGGTTCTGTGACTCATTTCGCTCTGAGTACGTGTTATTTTTGACTTGAATGGGAACGGAAGAATAATGTGATTAGAAATCCGAGCTCCAGTGAATTCATCTTTTGTTCACAAGCCAGGACCTCGCGGTTCTTATAGATTAAATTGATTGAAAATCCGTCTAATGTAATGGAGGAATTACAAAATCTCCAAAATAATAGATAGAAGTAGCTAAAACGGCCATTGCAATGCCCATTTATGATGTCGGCACAGATTCTTCTTCCTAAGACAAAATGAAGAGTTAGCTCAGTTATAGTTATGAACATTTTAATGAAGAAAAAAAGAACTTGGGTGACAGAAGAAGATTCCCCTGTTTTCAGAAGAGAAAGCGCATTGGTGTTTTAATTTCCGCACGTAGTACAGTTTCTGCTTTTGAAGAATTATACATCGTCTTTGACCTCCGTGTATAATTTTATCTTCCTCTCTAAATAAACTAGCACTTGTCAACAGGGATCAGGCTTTTGTGGGAGTCCGCTCTATTTCAACTCAAGTTGGTAAGAACTGTTCATTGAATTATTAGGTTCTAAATTGCTAGTTTTCTATGTTAGTTTTTCAATCTTCCATAATGTTAACTAAACCTTTCTTGCTGATTATTTATTTTTGTTGCGATGATCCTGATGTGCAGTCCGTAATCGTATGAAGAGTGTAAAGAATATCCAAAAAATCACTAAGGCAATGAAGATGGTTGCGGCATCAAAGTTACGAGCAATTCAGACCAAAGCTGAAAATTCACGTGGCCTATGGCAGCCATTCACTGCTCTTCTTGGTGACACCCCAAGTAAGTTCCATTATAGAAAGCTATGGTGCAACATTACTGCACAGCAGTATAATCTGGAAATAGCTTACGGTGCGCTTGATTACAAGCATGGAATTTAGTTGGAAAGAATATTTTCATGTCGATTGAATTACCGGTTGTTGAATTCCATGGAAAATAAATTGCAACGTGTTTGATTGAAAGTGAAATTCACGAGAAAAAGCATAAATTACCTGGAAAACAGAAAAACCTACACCCCCCATAGGAAAATGTGGTCACGTGACCAAAAGGGGGAAAATATTTCCCATGGAAGAAAATGTCAATCAAATGCCATAAAAGTAGCATTTAGGCGGGAAAACCCATTTTCCATGGAAAATCATTGCCAATCAAACACACTCTTAATTTTATAGTCCCTATTTGTGTGAATAGAGAAGGATATTCAAGATTGTACAAACTATTGAGGCACTAAACTAGCAAGATTTGATGTGATTTAGTGACTGATTACCTTTTTAGTTTATTGTTAGTTTTTTCTACTATATGAAAACAATTCAAATCTGATATTGATGAAAAATAGTGGAGAAAATAGGGAGAACTGTGTATGGACAAATACTAAATTATGGATAGGAGTCGGAGTAATTTATAAGCCAAACATCCTCTTACTGGATAATAGATATTTGTCTATAGACTTGACTCAACCTGTCAGCCTTAATACGCAATTCAAGTATATTCCTGCTCCTATCTGTTTTAGCCATATAGGAGACTGCTGTACTAAACAATTATGAGTTCAACACATTGCCATCAGTTCCTCTCTCTTATCTCCCATTACCCACCTCGGCTTGCGGTGCAATCTATGCTTATTTTAATTTTTGACAGAGGCATGTCATATTTCTGTTCCTGAGTGAGAATTGTCTATTTACTATAAACTGATGTTATTGACTACAATTCACCAATCTTGCTGATATATTATGTTTGCTACAATTCTTCCCATGCTTATCTTTCAAGCATCTGTAAAATCTTCACACAACACAGGCTATGCTTTTCATTAGCGCTATTATATTTATTCAGTGAAGTTACTGTAAGCTTTCAGTTCATGACAACTTCTAATCTTGGTATCATTTACTTTTCCCGTACTTACCTTTCCTGATGTTTCTACATGTTAGGTGTTGATGTTAAGAAGAACGTTATCGTCACAATCTCTTCTGATAAAGGTCTTTGTGGTGGGATTAATTCTACGTCTGTCAAGATAAGCAGGGCTCTTCATAAATTAAATTCTGGTATATTATAAGTTTCTTCAGGCAGTGGACCTTTTTTTTCCCATTGGCAAACTTTAGTTCTAAGCCTTTGCTGGGGTACTTAATAGGTCCTGATAAAGAAAGTAAATACGTCGTTCTGGGAGAGAAGGCCAAGGCCCAACTTGTGCGTGACTCCAAGAAAGAAATTGAATTATGCATTACTGAGTTGCAGAAAAATCCCCTGAACTATACTCAGGTTTGTCTTTTGAACACATTTGCAAAATATCAAAGGAAGCGGACTTCGCCCCTACCCCTCTTCCTGTTCCCAAGATAATTTGAATATGAAAAATTGCTGTAAAGATTTTAAAAAGAGATTTTACTCTCTCTCTCTCTCTCTGGTGCAAAATGTACGAAGCATTGTTTGGTGTTATAATTTTGGCTAGATTGGACCAGCTTATCATGATGTTTTGCACTTAATCTACAAATTTAGTAGACATCTATTTGCACTGCACTAGATTGATACATGTTAAACGGTGGCAATCTGTGATTGGGATATTGCCTTCTCTAATTCTCCAGACCCTTCCTGCACTCTTGACCACATGAAGTGCCTTTGCAGCTGCTTCAGCTTTTGAAGTAAATTATTTTAATGGACTGAAGACTTGTGGGGAGAAAAAGGAAAGAAAGAAAGAGACAGAGCGAGGGGAGAAAAAACTACGTTAATATATTGACTTAGAAAAAATCTCTAGTTCCTATAGGAATTTTGACACAAGACGTTTGAAAACTTCATGCATCCTGTTGCAGGAATTTACAATTATGTTTCAACTGTGTCAGTTATGTTTTTGCCGTTGCAGGTTTCTGTGCTTGCAGATGACATCTTAAAGAATGTTGAGTATGACTCTTTGAGGATTGTTTTCAACAAGTTCAGCTCAGTTGTGTCCTTTTTGCCAACAACAGCAACTGTATTATCTCCAGAGGTCATCCCTGGCATCAATTTAAATTTATCAACATGAATCTTTAAATAAGCACTCTGGTGGATGTTATTTCTTTTATACCCATAATGTAGGTTGTGGAGAGAGAAGCTGAATCTGGGGGAAAACTTGGGGAGTTGGATAATTATGAAATTGAGGGTGGCGAAACAAAGTCTGAAGTGCTTCAGAATCTCACAGAATTCCAGTTTTCCTGTGTATGGTTTACCTTCATCATCATATTTCAATTGGGAAAACTGGACCGAGGATCTACTCCACATTGCGTTCTGAGTCTATTATGAAATGCTTTTATAATCTTTTTCAGGTTTTGTTCAATGCGGTCCTAGAAAATGCCTGCAGTGAACA
The DNA here is from genome assembly GCA_963692815.1 of Nyctanthes arbor-tristis. Lineage (NCBI taxonomy): Eukaryota > Viridiplantae > Streptophyta > Magnoliopsida > Lamiales > Oleaceae > Nyctanthes > Nyctanthes arbor-tristis. Next base: position 121,850 of record CAVNYN010269559.1, read on the forward strand.
GGGAGCAAGAATGTCCGCAATGGATAGCTCAAGCAGAAATGCTGGAGATATGCTTGATCGGCTCACTCTCACTTATAACAGGTTCCCCCTTAACCAAAACTACAAAATTTCATGCGTGTTTGGTACAAAGTAGAATGAATCCATGAAGCATTCAGGAGGATCATGAGAACCGTTGCATTGCCCCGTCTTATACCAAACACTGTAAATGCATATATTCACCTGCCTGAGATCAATGTTCTAAAAAGCTCGCCTAGGTGACGCTTAGGCAGCTCCTATACTTGAAGCTTGGGCTCCACGCTTCGTCACGCTTTGCGCTTTGTCATGCATTAATTGTGCTTTTATTGCGCATTGGTGTGCTTAGGTGCTGATAAACTCAATGCTTGGCCTTAGCGCTTTTCCACGCCTCATGTTTTCTAGAACACTGCCTGAGATAATAATATATATGACAAACATTTCCGGTTCCTAACCAATCTAGAATGACTCTGCCCGCCATTTTATTAATATCAAAATTCGTTCATCTTTCTTCGTCTGTTCTAATTAAGGTCTTTACTGTCTAATTTTTATCAGAACCCGTCAAGCATCCATCACTACAGAGTTGATAGAGATTATTTCTGGAGCATCAGCACTTGAGGGCTAATTCAACAGTGCTTCTGCTGCCCGGCTTTGACGTTGACGAAACAATTCTTTTGAAATTTGTACTTCGATTTCCTTACCCATTTTCTTGGTTTATCCAATAATAATCTTCCCGGGTAACTTCATTTCAGGGAATCCTGGAGAAATCGTGTTACATGTCCTCTTGCACTGCATTTTGTTGTTATCAAAGAATATTTCTGATAGCATATGACAATTTATAAATTAATTTATAAACAATTGCTTATAACGGATGCTAAACACATTTTGAGATTTTTTATTAATAAATATGTGGCCGGCAATAGAAATTATGGGTAATTTACACTTACCGTCCCTAATCTTTCACGTTTTTCCCAATTATATCCCTAATTTTTATTTTTCTTTTGTACGTCTTTAACCTTTAAAGAAAACCTCAATTTCATCTTTGATGATGGAAATCGTCAAATTCCTCTGTTAGATCAAGGGCATTTTCGATATTATATAAAAAATTAATATTTTAATTAAAAAAAAAGGAAAAAGGGAGGGGTCCCAGCCCAAAAAAAGGGGGAGGGGCTCCCCAACAAGCACCGGGGAGAGGGTCCCCTCTGTTGCCATCTACCTCCATGTGCTTGCTGCTGGAAATGGCAGCAAGCACCGGGGGGCAAGGGCTGAGCTGAGGGGCCATGCCGGGCCCCGGTCCCCCTAAATTGGAAAAATTTCCATTTTGTTTTGTTTTTTTTTAAAAAATTTATATGTAAAGGTAATTCAGCGATGCGTAATATACGGCTCACCCTTTCGGCTCAATCCTATAATAGCTTCTGATTCCACCATTAGGGGGGAGGGGGAGCCCCCCCTAAATCGTTATATGGCAAGGATGGGGGACTCCCCATGTGCTTGCTGCTGGATTGCTACCATAGCTGCTGGAAATGATAGCCAAAAAGGGGACCTGTTTTTTTTCCTTTTTTCTAAAAATTTTTTATAATTAAAATATTAGTTTTTTATATATTACTAAAAATGCCCTTGACTTTAATGGAGGAATTTGACGATGTCCATCATTCGGGATGAAATTGAGGTTTTCTTTAAAGGTTGGGGATGTACACAGGGAAAAATAAAAGTTGGAGATTTAATTGGTAAAAACGTGAAAGGTTGGGAACGCTAGGTGTAAATTACCCTATAAATTATTTATTGGAAACATTTTGATGACTCGGCCCAAATACCGAAACGTGCTCCTGGGTATCTTTCCCATAAATCGCTATTTTACATGTTGTTGTTATTGTTGTTATTATTATTATTAGGTTTTTCATCATGTGCGTTGCACGGGCATAGCAACAGAAATTAAAAAAATTAGTACGGAAAAAAAAGATGATGTCCCGATCATTTTCCGAGTATAATATAAACTGGGAATTTATTATTATTTTTATTGAAGGAAGTAAGTTTTATTTTAATTATATTTCTAACTATTTATAATTAAAAAATAAATATTAAAATAACTACTATACTTTAAAAAAAAAGATAATATAGAATTAGCAATCAATTTTCTGTTAAATTTTCACAAAATATAATATAAGTATGATTAATCAATTTTCACGAAAACAACAATTTTCTGTTAAATTTCCTCAAAATATAATATAAGTATGATTAAATTAGAAGATAGATTGGATCAGTATAAATTTCAAAAAGGAAAAAATGAGGAAGATGTGGTGAAGAAGATAATTCAGAAAAAATAAAAAAAATATAATTTTACAGATGACATCATTAGTGACGTCATCAGAATCCTTGTGAAGCCAGACTATTGACGGGAAAAAATCATGTCAGACAAACTTTTCTTATTATTAATATATATTATTATGTTATTCTTTTTTTAATAAATAGTCTATTTTACAGTTTGTAAACTCCAAAACTGTTTTTCAAACTCTATTTCAAAAAACTTCTCCAATCTATATACACTAGAAGGGTTTTATATATTTTCCACTTCAAATTTTCTCGACGTAGATTGTAATTGTAATATTTAACAACTATTTGAAAATTAATCTAATTATAGAATTAATCTATTTGAATATACATGTGAATAAAAACTATAGCAAAATGGTTCTAAATTATCTTATTACCCGTAATGACTTTTGGATCTCCTTGAATATTATAGGGTTAATAAGGTAACTTAAATCCTCTTTTTGTCATAGTTTTTATATACCTATATGTTCAAACAACGTGACTCTTAATTATACAGTCGTTTATTAGTTACAACACATAAAATTGACTAACGATAAGAGATATTGTCTTTATTACTCTCTCCGTCTCAAAAATATAGTCCACTATTTCATTTTAGTCCGTTCTAAAAAGATAGTCAACTTGCTATATTGAGCATGTATTTAATGTTTTATTTTCATATGTGTCTATTATTAACTATTATTTAATTAGTTATACATTAAAAGTATTTTAAAAAATTAATGAGACAAAAGGATATATATAGAAAAATAAGATAAAGTTAACAATTCTTAATTCGTATCCTATTTTTGTGCGACAGAAATAGTATTACATTGGAGTATAAATACATCGTTTTACCAAAAATAAAAAAATAAAATACATTGGAGTATAAATGATAGAAACTGCAAAAGGGCATGCCAAATCTATGAATCTGTCGTGGCACTTTGCATCTCTCCAAAATGGAGATCAACACTGCGCTTGTTTGAAGCTCTTTAAATTTTTAATTTATAACGTGAATTTATAAATAGTTGAAATGAGTGGTGAAGATTTATTTGAGGTTTGAAATGTATAGTGATAATTGAGTAGTTGTCAAATTAACAGTCAAATCATGATAGGTGAATTTATAAAGAGAAAACTTAAAGAGGATCAAACAAAGCCTAATTCTATTACTAGTATTTAGTACGTCATCCTTCGTTTAAATTCTTACACATTCTAATGAAATGACCTAAATGCCCCCCACTTAGAACTCCAAAATCTCGTGAGAACACAGACTCTGACATCTTTCAAAACCAACTCCCAGTTCTCTGGTTCGAGCTCACCCCCAGCCAGATTCAATCCCCCTAAATTCAATCGAGGCTCACCCCAGATTCAATCTGGGGATGGAAATACGGATCACTACTGCTGGCAACGGCCGGAGGACATGACGATTTCTAGGGCTCCGTACAGAATAGATCCGACCTCGCCGGCAGACCGCCGCCGCCGTGGCGGCTGCTTCCATCGTCTTCCGTCGCTATAATCCTTCCTACTCGGCGACGCTTCTCAAACAAGCCTAATTCAATTCCCCTAAATTCAATCAAGGTTCTACAAAGCTCCAAGAACATAAAGAATGGATTATGATTTACCAACAAAAATGGCTATTTCCTGGGTCAGAAGCCTCTCTTAATGGAGATGGAGATTAGGTATTAATTAAATTAAACAAAACCCATAGAGCATAAATGTGTTGATTTCAAAACCGGAATCTTTTCAAAGGGCTACGGTGTTCACTTGGATTACACATTACTTTTTATGCTCTCCCCTCGCCGGAATTCATTAAGGTTCCTCAGTCCCTCCCTCCCTCCCTCCTTCCCTGTGAGCGTTCCCCTCTGGGATTTGTCAAACACAAAACGAAATTGTAGGGGGGCTTTCTCCCCTCCATAAATAGAGTTTTAACTCGGAAAAGGGCCGAGGGGTATGAAAGTAAATTCACTAGTTTTTGTAAAACTTTCCGTAAAAGCTTACCTGCTCGTACCGGAACTGGGAGATCAAAGATTGGGAGCCGCTAAAACATGGCCACACCTACGCCAAAACAGAGTGGGTTGGAGATGCCGTGGTGGTTGTTGAACATTCCGCACTAAAAACGAAATTCATAGATTTTCTGAAAAGATCTTTTGCTGACATATTCAACTACTCTCTCTTTCTGGCCAAGGTGTTGTTCCAATGAGGTAAATTTTTTGTTACGTCTCCGTCCGTATACCCCGATGCATTGAAGGATTCATGTCGGTGGCATATCTTCTGAATCAGGAATGGAGTTTTGAGAGAATCACACTTGCAAATCCAGTGATTTCCGGAGTTCGGTCACCGGGTGCTTTACGTCCTTGCAGGTTTCATAGAAAGTTACTGTAGAAGCTTTAGCCATTTGATTGGATCAATGAAAATGTGGATCTTCTGGTTAACTGATTGTTTGGTTTATGTTTATTTATTATTGTCTTAATTGAGGAAAGTAAAAGTTTTCTGGCATATGCAAGTGCCTGTGTAGAGTTCATTTTGAAGAATTTGATACAAGTTCCAGTTTATGGAGATTATATTTAAATAGACATGGGCATTCATCTTGCACTCTCGAACTGTGTCAACTAATTGCTTCTTTTTGTTCGCTGCATGGCCACATTTTGTTTGCACTTTCTAGTGTTGTGTTTCTTTCTCCTGGATGTAAATTGCCTTTTTAATACTTTCCCCCCTTCTTTTGTGTGTGTGTGTGTGTTATGTTACTTATATCACGTGATATTTAGTTGGTTATATTAGAGACTGAGAAAAGGTTATGTTTTCTTATTCTGAGAGCAGTGCTAGCTCATATGCATAATTCTAATATTATTAGCAGATTTTGCTATAGTTGGAGATGGCATCTGCTGCATCATTGTCTGGTTTATTATAATGATAGTATAGTATCAATTTGTTCATTAAAATTCTGTCTTGTGATAGGTCTGGATTCCCTTTTTAGTCATTATGTTCCTCAAGGGAAATGCATGATTTTTATTAAAATCATCACCATATTATGTGTCCATTCATTCAATTTTTCTCTTTCAGGTAATCTGATGGAGCTTTTCATGAATGCTCGGATAAAGATCAATCCAGTGCTTTCTTATCATTTCAAGCAGCAAAACTCTGATTTTGTTTCTACTTTTGCTCCAAGAGTAGCTAAAGGAGTTTTTGTTGGTCCAATTAGAAAAATGAAGAATCCAAAATCTTTCAGTTCTGTTTCTGCTTCAATACAACCAGTAGAAGCATCAGAAGTTGGCGGTTTTGACAACACATTACCATCCAAAGGTACAAAATTTATGCCTGTTCTGTGTGTCATTTTTCACATTTTGAGATGATCTTTCCTTATTTTACATTGCACATTTTTCCAAAGAATCACTTCTCGGAAAAGCTAAGCTAAAGGAGCCATTAATGCAATGTATAATTTGCTATATTCTCAGTTACTCTATTGCATATCATGCTTTTACAACTATGTTGAGCCAGGGTATCGTCTCATGCTTTTAAAGCCAAGTAAAATATTGTCATTTGATTGACTTTCATACTTGTGTCAAATACTAGGGCAATCCTGTAAAATTTGATGACAATACTATTGTTCACTTTGGAAATAACTGGGATGCATAATTTATGGTGATGGAATTCCACAATGTTGGTGTTTCTAAGAGGAGTTTCCTTTATTTTCTCAAGAGGTCCTTGAGATATGGCAAAATGCCGATGCTGTATGCTTTGATGTGGATAGCACAGTATGCTTGGACGAGGGCATTGATGAACTTGCAGAATTTTGTGGAGCTGGAAAGGCAGTTGCGGAGTGGACAGCTAGGTTTAGTCATATCTGTTTAGTTCATCTTGACAGTTTTTCTTTTTGTTGGTATGACTTTCTATTTGATTTTAGCATGTTGGCTTTGCCAGGGCAATGGGTGGTTCCATTCCCTTTGAGGAAGCTTTGGCTGCCCGATTATCTATATTCAACCCCTCATTCTCCCAAGTGCAGAGATTTCCTTGAGAAGAGGCCTCCAAGGTATGAACCTCTGTTGCTAACAAATAGACAATTCCTTTTTTGAGAGTGGATGGGCAGGGGTGTCCATGGGGGCAGTTATGGACAAATATCAGCATGGCAGTGAAGGATTATCAAGATATAAGGCAACTAACAAAATTCCTGATGTGTAGGAGAGATTATATACTTTTATTTCTGGAAGTAGTAACTTAACTGTTAGATGCATCGATGAAAACCACTGGGATGATAAAGAAAGAATTTGTCTATCATCAGATGATGAACATCTAGAAACACTCCAGCAGTAAGGTCATTTCATCAACACTGTTTTCTACTCATTGGAAGTCCAGCTTATAATGATATCCTTCTTCTTGGACCCTCCTTTTGAGGCTGTACAAGAATGAGTGCAGCATTGGGATAAATAATCTTTGAGAAAAGGCCGTAGTCTAATATGTGAATTATTATAGATGAAATGAAAATGTTGATGAATCAGATTGTAAAATACTGAGATAAAGAAACAAAATGAGATGCATTTTTAAGCTCATATGTAAGTGTAAATAAATTGCAATACATGTAACTAAAACATACTAATTTTCTAGGACACCCTTGGTATCAGGTGGCCACTTACTGGGAGCTATATATTCAATTTCAGGTGCACATAAATTACCGTGTATTGCTGCAAACTTGGTATAATTTGATTATGTGCATGCTCAAGCAGACCATTTGACTTCTTTATTTGAGTTTCCCAGCTTCTCTTGCACTTGGTTTTAGGAGTTATTTCTCCATTACACAATTTTACCTCTTGCATGGCTCAAGTTGAAATCTGGGTCCATGCTTGTCTCTAAGAAGTTTGTCAAGAAGTAGGATAATTAAGGTGGGGACAGGTATTTGAACTTTGATGTGACTGGTATTTTTGTTAAGGTAAAAATCAGAAGAGCAGCATGATACTGCATTTGTTTTCAGTAAATGAGATTATTGAGACATCCCAAAGAGGAGAGGTAGGGAGGCAGTCTAACATTGCATGCCTAATATTTTAACTATTTCAATATCATAGATTATAGAACTGAGAATCCGTGTGATGAATAAAAATATTTCAATAAGAAATATTTGTCCCACCAAACTCATATAGAGATACTGTTCACAGTTACTGACACCTTACATTTAATTGACTGAGTTGAAGGTTTTTACCGAAGGAACATTGAGCATGTGTAATCCTGTGTGTTAAATGGTTGATTATTTGCTTTTGTTGTGCAGTATTTCTCCTAAAATTGATTCATTGGTTAAGAAGCTTAAGGACAAGAACAAAGATATCTATCTGATCTCTGGAGGCTTTCGTCAAATGATAAATGTATGTTTCTGAGCTTTGTATTAGTGCTCATATTTAATTGTGTAATTTGTGCTATAGGTAAAAATGTTAGGTGATATTTCCTTCCCTTCTACACTGAGCTAAGCCAGATTTAAAATTCTTTCTATAAGATTCTAGGCATTGCTACCTTTGTAGCAAATCCCTCCCCCCCCCCTCCCCCACCTTCTCAGAAGTTTCTTATGGGAGTTACTCCAACCCAATATCCGATCTCAACATTTTTACTCCTCCAGTGTAATATGACCGGATGTGTAAAATAAAAGCTATCCACTTCATTGGTCTATATATGTCTGTATTTATGAAGTGCTGGAGGTTTACATGAATTCGTAAATGATAACTTGGAACTCATAATTTTGAATATTCTTTGAAGCCTATAGCATCAATCCTTGGTATACCCCTTGAAAACATATATGCGAATCAACTTCTATTTGGAAGCACTGGGGAGTTTGTGGGATTCAATGCTAAGGAGCCAACCTCAAGAAGCGGAGGAAAAGCAATCGCTGTTCAACAGATAAAAAAGGCAAGTTAATGGCTGCTCCTTTTTTTTTTTTTAACTGCATCGATCCTTGTTCCCTGTGTCCTCAGCCTAGATAACATTTTCGGTTTCCTTCATTTTTCCAGGCTAAAGGATACAAGTACGTAGTCATGATCGGGGATGGTGCAACTGACCTTGAGGTGAGATAAAGAAAATTGTACATATCCCGTCCAAGTTCTGTTCATAGGATTTTGTAGCACACTCTTAACGCCAGGTTTGCTTTTTGTTTACAAATCATAGGCTCGTCAGCCGGGAGGTGCTGACTTGTTCATATGTTACGCGGGAGTTCAACTGCGAGAGGCTGTTGCGGCTAAAGCTGATTGGGTGGTGTTCAATTTTAAGGACTTGACTAATACATTGGTCTAGCGAGCAGCCGATGTCATCGTATGTGTTTGGTTTGGTTCATCAATCTTTTTTGGATGCCAGAGTATGCACATTTTACATTTTTATTCTTGTTTTTGGCGTCTAGTTTGCTTAATTTCCATGCTGGAGATGCGTAAGGTGTCGTAATTAAACAGACTACAATAGTTTGTTGCCGTGTTTACCTCTTTATGCACTCTTACCCAAGATCGGAAGAGCGTCGAAGCACCCAAATATTGTATATTGTTCTTGAAAGCCTATTTTCAAACATCAGAGAATTGCTATCGCCAAGCATTTGTTAGCTATATCCCAAATGTTATGAGATTTTTTTTTTCTTTTGGGGTACATTATACGCTGAATTAACTTGAATAAGATTAATGTTCGTATAGTTTGTTGAGATTCGTCAACTTATATTATCTTATTATAATATTTCTGTCTTTCACGTGAATGATAACTCATGTTATTTATCCCCTTCTATCATCTTACCCTCTTCCATGTGCTAATACAATGAAATAAACAAGGAGGCACTTACTTTCCAGTCAAAAGCATATAACCATGTTTTTTCAATTTACCCATTAGCTATAGAAAATAATAAATTGATTACCCGACTAATCTCGTCAGACGCACACATGGCTGTGATAATTAGATAATTTACATGTGAGTTGTCCCACGTATCAATTGTCTAATTATCACCTGTTAAGTGTGCATCTGGTGGGATAATCACGCTAGATGTCTGACGGGTGATTAAAACTAGCAAAGTTTATGTTTATCCTGTGATAACAATTCATTTCATGATATTGCTAGCAAATTACTTTTTAAATTTGAAATTCCCTTAATGTTAGATATATGCCAATAAATCACCCCATGCTTATGTCAATGCACATTACGTGTATTTTAAATTTAACACGCCATACATCTATGCAAGTCACAGTCTAAAAAATTTTTAAATACTACTCTTGTGTTACGTAATAATAATGCATGTAAATGTGGTATGGAAATATTCAAACACCTCTAAGAAATTTTGTAAAAAAACATTCTACTTCATATATCCTGCATGTACTTTAAGTCTATATGACATGTATTTTTACAAAAGTGACCTGGAAGGTTTTGTAACATGTTTTTTGAAAGCAGCTCACATGCCATTTATTTTTCTTCAAAACTCTCTCGTTATAGTAGAGATCGGAAGCCTACAACTTTACACTTAGTTTGGATCTTGCACTATATGTTATGACATCACAGAGTGTCATATGACCATTTGATATACCTCGAGGCACGTCACATGGAAAACAATAACTATGTGACATGTATTAATACACGATACATAGTTATATGATACTACATGGTGCTAAATATATGATTTATATTATTTTTAACTTTACACTTGACATTGCTTCTTCCCGTCCGTTTTGGATAATAATAACGCACCGATTAGCGTTGGAAGATTAGTTCTGAGTTCTGACTGAAGCGTCGATGATGACAACAATGGAAGCCGCTTTTCTCAAACTACCTTATTCTTTCCGAATCCTTAAACCAAACCCTAACCGAACCTTCCGTACCGTACCACTATCTTCACCCTCTGCTTCTCTTTCAGTAGCCTCCCACCCGATTCTTGGACCCAGCTCTCTCGGTCATCTCACCCGTCCTGACTTCCCCATTCTCCACCAGGCAAGTGCAGTACTTGTGTGATGAATTTACTCGATTTTGTTCTGAATTGAGTTTCTTTGAAGTGTTAATTGAAGGGGGTTTTGCAATTTGTTGCAGGAGGTGAACGGGAAAAAGCTTGTGTATTTGGATAATGCCGCAACCTCTCAGAAGCCCACTGCTGTTTTGATGGCATTGCAAAAGTACTATGAAGCTTGGAATTCTAATGTTCATCGCGGCATTCATTACTTGAGGTAATTTCAGGATTATTTTTTTTATTTTTTTTCTTGTGATTGATTATGAATAATTCAAGATTCTAAGATATTGTGATTGATTATGAATAATATTTAACAAGTTCCAGTTAATTATTTTCTTTCCCCAAAACTTTTGGGTGCGTAGTGCAAAGGCAACGGATGAATATGAATTAGCAAGACATAAAGTAGCAAATTTCATCAATGCAACAGACGCTAGGGAGATTGTTTTCACGAGAAATGCTACTGAGGCCATCAACTTAGTGGCTTACTCTTGGGGCCTCTCGAATTTAAAGGCTGGAGATGAGGTGCCGTCCTTGAATTCCTTTTAGTTTTTTTTATCCTTCAAATTATCTTTCATTGCTTAACCTGTTTTTCTGCAAATTGGTGACTCTGATTTTATGTTTATACGTTTGGAACTTGAGAGAAACTTCAACGAAGAGATTATTGTGCTATAGTGGAGTAATATTAGTAACTTGTTAAGGTATGAACACTAATAGCGTACTCAATTGATCTTGTGATTGTGACAGCAGCACTATGTTTGATGGCGTGAATGGAAGATTAATTAAGACAACAACCTGATAGCAAAACCACAACAAATCATTTTTGTGTTTCGGCAGCATCCATATAGAAGAAAGACGTTATTAGTTTTATTAAAAAATATGCTCAACATTACGCAAAATCTCTCACTTCAAAGTGTTATTCCGTTGGGCTGAATCTCTCTCTTAATATTAGTGTTTCTTGGCTTCGTTGGGCTGAATCTCTCTCTTAATATTAGTGTTTCTTGGCTTTCTTTCATCAAGCAGAAAGTTGTTTAGCAGTTAGCACATTGTACTTGGCGCCCCCAATTCTTATGTACAGTAAGAGCCATAGAGGTTGCAACCTTGTACCCTAAATTTTGTTATGTTGCAAATTGGTATCATATAGAATGTGATTGCAGCCTTATCTGAGAAGTTCAACCATACTAATAATGTTATTTTAGACATTCACTCAAGGGCTTGATTTGTGTTTGCAGGTTCTATTAACAATAGCAGAACATCACAGTAATATTGTTCCCTGGCAATTTGTAGCTCAAAAGACTGGTGCAAATCTAAAGTATGTGAGTTTAACGGAGGATGAGATTCCAGATATAGGAAAAATGAGGGAGATGGTCTCAGGGAAGACAAAACTTATTGTTGTTCATCACGTCTCAAACGTTCTTGGTGAGTAGACTGACCTCAGTGCAACTTTAAATGAAAGAGGAACATCTTGGAAGCATGAAATGCGATATATATTAAGCTAGAAGCTAGGTTTTGTTCATTTCCGTTTCATCTCTATTAAAAATTTCTGCTTGCCCCTCAGCATCTGTTCTTCCAGTACGTGAAATTGTTAGCTGGGCACATGATGTTGGAGCCAAGGTGCTTGTTGATGCTTGTCAAAGTGTTCCACACATGGTGGTTGATGTTAAGAACCTTGATGCTGATTTTCTTGTTGCATCTTCTCATAAGGTTAAGTCCTTCCCATATGTATGGATACCCTAGTCTTGTATGCCAGTGTTTGAAGTTAAGAAATAAACATGTTTCAGATGTGTGGGCCTACAGGCATTGGATTCTTATATGGTAAAAGTGAGCTCTTGTCCGCCATGCCTCCTTTCTTAGGTAAGCTTGACTTTTAAAGATTTGCTTTTTTTTAACGTTATGATATGAAGGATCAAATCCAGCGTCGTAGTTTCTGCAACTCCTTGTGCAAATGGGGGACCGTCAGACCTGTTCTCATGTTATTCACGGTCCTTGAATTGCAGGTGGCGGTGAAATGATAGCTGATGTATTTTTAGATCATTCAACGTTTGCCGAACCTCCGTCCAGGTTAGTAGCTTTTTAAAGTTTGATCTATATGAGTGGTGATAAAAGTAATAGATGGCACTGTAATTTTGCTTTTACATATTGGATGAGAGTTATCATATATTGATCTGAAATTGGAGATTGATAGTTAAAACATGCTTGGGGGGTCGACAAAAAGGAATACTTGCTCTTATTGGGCATAATTAACCATTGAGAAGTGTATTCAATTTTTTTCTTAGTAATGAAATTCTGTTTTATTGCTTGCCAAATAGCATCAAGTGGGTTGTTGTAACAAAGTGTGATCAGACATCACATGCTTCATAGTTCACATCTACCATCCGCTGATGCTTGAAATCGCCGGAAACGGGAATTAGTAGGGATGTTTAAGAACTGCGTCCCTTTTCTCACATTGAAAATGCACGATGACAAAATTCTACCAACCTGTTTGTCCAAATTATCGCTTTGCCTTTAGCATATTTTATATTCTGTTTCCTATTCACCTTTTAGTCTATTTGATTAGAGCAGCCTTTTGACACCAAAGTGAACAAGTGGATTTCAAATCTTTGATGCATGGTTATTTTGTTCCGTTCTATTCATCATCTCAACCCATTATTGACTTGGGATCGTACTTTTTATTCTTGCATTCTTGATTGCTAATGTATACTTGTATATTATATGCTTTCCTCTGGATATCAGATTTGAAGCTGGAACTCCTGCTATTGCAGAAGCAATTGGGTTAGGAGCTGCAATTGATTATTTATTAGGCATCGGAATGCAAAAAATCCATGAATATGAGGTGATTGATGATTCAAATGTTTCCAGCACTTTTTTTAAAATATTTTTTTAGTACTATTTGGGGATCGTAGGGATGGGGATGATGACTCAAACTCCAATCAAATATCCAGTAAGGGGGTGCCTTTACCTCTAGGAGAAGCTCCCTTGGTTCACTTGTTCTTTCACTGTCTAATATATACTGTCGGCCCGTTGTCCTCTCTTTAGTCATTTAGTTCCTTGTACTTTTGCACTCTCTTATTATCCTTTAATGTCGCAGGTAGAGCTGGCTAACCATCTGTATAATAGTCTGCAATCGATACCTGATATTCATGTCTATGGCCCGGCCCCTTCAGAAACTGTCGATAGAGCAGCTCTTTGTTCTTTCAATGTGGAAGATATTCACCCTACGGATATTGCAACTTTTCTTGATCAACAGGTACACATATAAATGCATCCTTATTCGCTCAGCAGATTTTGGACTTTCCTGCTCTCGTTTCTCAAATCTATGTCGCAAGAGAGGAATGAGCTCATTTCTGGAGGGAAACGGAGGGAAATTTTTAGCATTAGTCCAGAGAATTGTGCTTGTAGAAACTTCATCCTCAAGAATTGTGCTTTTGGTTTTGCAGCATAGCATCGCTGTTAGATCCGGCCACCATTGTGCTCAACCTCTCCACCGGTATCTGGGAATCAATGCAAGTGCACGAGCAAGCCTCCACTTCTACAACACGAAAGAGGATGTCGATGAGTTCATCCAGGCCCTCAAAGATACCATCAGCTTTTTTGCATCTTTCAAGTGAGGATCCAGTGAGAAAATGCGGGGCGTGGCGGGGTTCGGTTAAGCCCCCTCCCCCCACCACAAAAAAAAAAAAAAAAAAACTTCGAAGTTGTGGTTTACACAAGGGTCCTTGTGTTCATAGTGTACCATAGAGAAGCTTTGGTTTCCTAACATTTTCTGGGAGCACAATTTTCAGCTTCTGTTTGGAAACAAATATTGTTTTGAGCACTACATTCTACGAATTAACTCTCTACAGAAAATAATCTAGAGTAGAATTATTTGGTTATTTTCTTCGTTTACTTGCTTTTTTCAACAGTAAACTGGTATTAATTTACTCGCTACATATTTAACTATTAACCACTTAATGAATGTAGTAAATAAATTAGAATGGTACGGAACTAGAAGGTTAATCTGATTTACCTCAACTTGAAAATGTTAGGACAATTTTGAAAGAAGCAACTCGTTAAGGTAACTAAACTACATTAACTCGTTAAACAACATTTACTCTATTTTTACAGATAATTACAATACATTGATAGATGAGAAAAAAACTTCTTGCCAACTAGTAGCTAGTACATTATTGTGCCTGTTGGCTGACAAGAGAGCGAGAGTATATTACTCCCTCTGTCTCATTTACTTTATCACGTTTTCTTTTTAATTTGTTTCATTTACTTTGTCTTGTTTTTATATTTTGTATTATTTTCTAAGTTCATTTATAATTATACCCATATTTACTCTTGAAAAATGTAAAATTAAATTTTAAAACACGCCAAAATAAGGGCTAAACTGCTAGAGAGAGGTTAGTTGTGTGGACCATTTTTTTATTGTTCTAAGTTAGATATAAGGCTGGAGTGAAAATTTGTAGCATCCACATGGTTACTGTTATGGCACTAATATCATAATATGATAATGTGACAAGTATACAGGCAGTCACAACACTCATATGGTATGCGTGCCAGTACAGCACCCGTATAGGTGGTTGTAAATTTACTCAGGCTTGAGTTATATTTGATGCTATTTTTGTAAATCCACTAAGTGGCATGTATTCACATGGCAAGCACATATGCAGCCACAACACCCATGAGGGATAGAAATTTACTCATAGCTGGAGTTGTATTCGATGCTATTTATGTAAATCCACTAAGTGGCCCAAAAAATACTCGAACGTCACACTTGTTGCAGATGGGCCGGAATAGTGAGGGGTAATAAAATAACGAAACGCCTCATTTCTGCGAGTGGGCCGAAACCCCTAATTTCATTATTATAAATAACCGCAAGTTTCCTGCGCTAGGGTTTCCAATAAGGCATCTTACGGAACTCTGCATCAGTCCTGTCATCTCCCCGCCGTCAACCATGGTAATTCCGATCTCCTTAAGCTTTTCTCCGATCGATTTTGTTTCTACTGTACTTTGTTTGTTCGATATCGGTTTGATTTTCTGTTTTGTGGTCGAGATGTGAAAAACGATTGAATGGGATATATAATACATAATATTGATAGCCTGCTAATGCGTTTGGGAGTTCTTATAAGTTCAGCATATAGTGAGGTTGTGTTGTTTTGCTTGGAGGGAAAATTGGAATGAATTAATTCAGTTGAATGGATTTGGTTTATTACTTTGTATAGTGTAACATGTTGCTTTGATTTGTAGCGCGGAATGAATTTGAGGAAACTGGAAGTCGCTTTTTTGCAAAAGATGTGACTCAAATTTACCGCAACAATTTTTTCTTTTTTATACATTTCTGCACTTCGGATGGCTGGTCATACTGATATCTTGCCTCATAGCTTTGCATGTTGGAGTTAATAACTAAATATCCAATAAGTGTGTTATTTTTCTCTACTCCAAACTTACACTTAAGGAACTACGATAACTTTACATGGCGTTTCTGTGTCTTGTTCTCCTGCTGAATAAGCACACCATCTATATTCGTTTTTCTTTTGTGTTTGAGTTCTTAGTAATTAGCATGGTAATTTATGTGACCCAGTTTATTTTTGCTGTCTGCTTCTTATGTTTACTCATGGTGACTGGTGGTAAGCTTATCTTGAACCACAAATCTGTTCTTGACCTAACTCCTGGAATTGTCTTCAACCAGAAGTGGATGCTTGTTGGTTTCCTGTTTAGTTATTTCTCAAAGTCTTATCATCGATATTCCCAAAGCGACCTGACTTAGCCTTGGACAAGCTTGTTTTTCTGCTAGATTTTTATTATTTTGTTTAAGATGTCCTTGAACGTTTAGTTAGCTGACATGTATATGTGGTAGAGATGCTGTCGTCCATTGGCAGATGCATATTGCTTAGTTTTTTCCCCACACAAGTAGTTTTGAGCACAAGGTATATTCCTTACATGCTGTTTAATACTTATGCTAATAGTTAGGTTTCACTTGACAAATATTTTCTTGTTTTTGGGGTCTTTTCTCTTAAGTTTTAAATTCTTGTCTGGTGTATTTTTTAGGTGAACGTTCCAAAGACAAAGAAGACATACTGCAAATCAAAGGAGTGCAGAAAGCACACATTGCATAAGGTTACCCAATACAAGAAGGGAAAAGATAGCTTAGCTGCTCAGGGGAAACGTCGTTATGATCGCAAACAGTCAGGTTATGGTGGACAGACGAAGCCCGTCTTCCACAAGAAGGTGAAAACCAATATGCTAATATTCTTTATTAACAAAGTTTTGTGGATGGATGTTTGTCAAACTCTTGTTTGCTGGTGGAGATTTCATTTAGAATTTTACAAGTAATCTAAGCTTCTATAATTGCCTTTGTTGAACAGGCAAAAACGACAAAGAAGATTGTTCTGAGGTTGCAGTGCCAGGGTTGCAAGCATGTGTCTCAGCACCCAATTAAGGTATATTTTCTATTTATATTATGCATTTCAATGGCTACCTGAATTTGATGCTTACAAATCACTGGCTTTGCAGAGGTGCAAGCACTTTGAGATTGGTGGAGACAAGAAAGGAAAAGGAACCTCTCTTTTCTAGGCGTGCTCTCAAGGAGCTACAGTGTCTCTCATTTGTTCTGTTATGTTTAACTTTATATTTAGCTGGATTATTGTTATCGAAAAATATTAGCTGATATATTTTGTGTTTTTTGAGCTATGAATTTTGAAATGGAAATTTGTGTCTCTTTTACGGGATTATTATTACTTGCCTGAAGGATCGGATGCTGACACATTTTGATGATAATAACGAGTTGCTAGATATCATAATCTAACCTAATATTCCTGCCATGTGACTGGATTGAAGGTCTTGAAATTGGATACTTAAAGAGTGACTTTGGTAGTTTTTCTTCTGAATCTGATGGAACTGAGAACTAGAAATGTTGGGTTTTGTTTTGTATGATGGCACTATGATTTGGATTTGTATACCCTTGGGTGCCTTTATTTCTTTAGAGCAACTCTCATTTTAGGGGCTTTTAGCTCAGTTCATTTTTGGCGTTGCTGTTGATTATCATGAGAGGTGCTACGCATACTTGTATTTGGACAATTTGTGCACATTGCATAATTCATGAATTGTTGTACAAATAAAGATGTAAGCTTTCATGTAATGGGGAGGCTCATTAGTTGAACTAGTCCTCATGTTCCGGGAACCTCTTGAACATTTTCATACCGTGAAACATAATGTGTAGTTAAGGGAGGGGGAAAAAAAAGGAAGAACGAATGATAATGCATGGAGAGTTTTTTTAGTTATCATTGTGGTGAATAAATCAAGGTTGGGATTAGTTAGCTCTAAAATTTTTTTTCAAGGGCTCGATTCCACCTCTTAACAATTCTTTTCTAATGTGAAAATAATGTAAACGAATGTAAAATCTGGGATGTGTCAATCTCAAGGCTAATGATCCACCGATGTCTGATAACGCTGATAATGCTGTAAGAGGTTTATGTGGCGTGTTAAAAGAAAATATTTTCTTGAAAATTATATAATAATATTAGTAAGAATTAGTAATATAAGTATTAGTAAATATTTTACTAAATATAATAATATTTTCCTGATGTGCTTGAATCAATGGGGAATTCAATTAGTCAAAGAAAAAAAGGGAATTCAAGTTGAAAGGTATAAAATTTTCTAAAAAATTAACTAACCTACACTCCTTGTACAAACATGTTAATTGAATAGAAAAGTGAAGCAATTTTCATGAACAAAATGTCTGATAAAGCCACAAAAGTAAATTTGAATTAAAAGAACATAATAGTTACCTTCTATCAAATAATAATAATAATAATGACAATCAAATGCACAAAAATTTTAAACAACTATGCAAAAATCTAAGAGCACTTGCGAACGCTTCTACCTAAAGAACACATTTACACAAACTAAAGAAACACTATTTGTGCTTGAACTTTGAAATCATGGACATAATCTTGTCCAGCAGCTTCTGTGCATCTTCCTCCCCATATGAGAATGGGTTAGTCCATTCCTGAAACTGGTGAAGGCTGCCGGTAAAATCTGTGAAAAGACCATCTACCCCGATCTTGTTAATCCAGTAATCGTATTCCGTGTATGGATCTTCACTGAAGTTGAAGTGTAAGAACTGGTTCTCATTCCGGAAAGTATATGGGTGCACCTGAAATGAACAAGTTAAATCCTAGCATAAACATCAAGTTTGAAGTATCTATAAAAGCTTGTCAGGTAAGCGCTCTTCCAAAAAGAATAATTTAGAAGTGTTTGATTGATTATACAGTCTCTTATAGTAAGCATGTAAAATGGAACTCCAATATTAGGGAGGAAAAACGAAAACTTGACATATGTTACATGAAAAACAGTTCATAAAGTATTAATCTCTTTGGTAGAGCTAGTTAGAAGGAAGCATACCTGAAGGTTACAGACATGTGCTCTTGCAACAAGATCGGTAGGTGGCTTTAGATAATTCCCTGATACAGGAACCAAGTTATCTTTCCACGGTCCAATCCCCACGACATATTCCTTGATAGAGTCAAGATAATCGTCCGAAGTAATCTCCCAGAATGACTGATGCATAAATATTTGTACAAAGCTTAGCCTCAGAACATTTAGATTTACAAAGGATCAAAACATTTTAACGCTAAGGTTAGTTCGAATGTTAAAATGATTTTCAGAGATCGGAAGAGCACACGTCTGACACATGCATGGATTACTTTGATGCAAGTTGAACCGGCTGATCAATGTAATAGTCACATTATCGTAGATGTACTCAGAACCACCACATATTATTGCATGTAAGCTGGCTGATCAAATAGCAAATAACAATATGGCACAGTAGAGTATAGAATCTGCAAAACAAGATAAGTTTCCCAATTTTTGCAGTAACTAGTTTCTCCGAAGTTGAAACCCATAATTCTTGTAAATAAATCTGAATGTGAAGGGGGCATATTGTTAATTATTGAGAAATATTTTCCACAGTTACAGTTATGACAACTCTTTGATAATCTCTCAACATAAATTCCTCACGAGAAACGGCAGGAGAAAATGAGAAACCTGATTGGTGTCCTGGGTTGGGATAGTCACGTCATCAATTAGGAAAATCTTGGGCAGGTCTGTTTGCTTCGATATGTGGATAAGAGATGTAGGAGCAAATGACTGAATAAATGCAGGCCGTTTCAGCCACTCCTTAGACATGTAAGAACCACTGTATCCATATTTTTTGAGTGTCTCCACAAACTTGTCCTCAAATTTCTTGCCACTTGACCATTTTACCTGTGGGACAAGCAAATATTTTATATAAACAATAATCTCTGAATCACATACTCTGTTATCGGGAAATTCATCCATTCTCATAGACATAACTCACATGTTGATTAATGAATACTGGATTTTTAATCTCTGGATATATTCCGACGACTCTGGGGGCATCCATTGCAATTGAAATGAACTCTTCAAAAGTAATAATAGAAAACATTCCTGCAAAGCATTATCCAAATTAGTTTGCATGAAAAGTGCATCTCCTTTCCTTTAAATTTAAAATATCTATATATATATATATATTCATAAAATGGAGTACTTTTTCATCTTACTAGCTACGGTCACATTTACCAGTCTACAGCATATTAATATGGTCCATGCTAGAACACAGAATTCATATATAGATATGATTACGGCAGAGATGTAACTTTAGAATTTTGATTTGACAAGGCTAAAACAAAGTTTACAGAAGCTTTGCTGACCATGCTTAGCTTGACTGAATTTTAACATTGGAATAATGAGTGAAACACATGACACAATAAAAACACCTATCTCCAACCAAACTGGGGACTAACCATATGGCTTGGGCTCCATTTAGTTCATTAGAAGATCAAAACAACTAGATCATTGGCACCCACAATATGCGAGTTAGTTCTGCTTTATCTCTCAGCTTGTAAATGTTGGTCAAGAAATCGACATGCACCATAACTGAATGCTTTCAAAGTGTAGGGTTCCTCTTGGATCAAAATGGGTAGGATATTCCCCCTTTTAGTCCTAGTCAATCTGCCTAAAAAAGTCAATTCTTTTATGTAAAGTTGTAGAAAGTTTTTAAGTGCTAACAAGAAACTATTTATTTACAAAAGTACATTTCCTTCTAGGATTCTGCAGATTCCTAAGAGAGTGTAAAGTACAGCATGCCATACTTGCTACAACAAGGAAGATGAAGCCAAAATTATGAGATGCACATAGTGGTGGAAGATATATGCAGCACGTACAATTATAAGTCTTAGAATGGCCGGTAAGTACAACAGTAAGAGAAGCGACAGATCAGACTCAGACCATTATATTGCTGATCCCGGAAAGCATGTCTCTGCTTCAAACGCAATGACTTTAGCTCTTCTAGTGTGAAGTCAACTGCATGTGATATCAGAGCAAAATTTACCAACATCTAAAGTAATATTTAGCCCTGCAGAACATTGACAATTTAGAGGACGAATGGGATATTATTTTAAAATGATGCCGAGTCGATCCCAGCAAATGCATGCATTTCCAAGTTCAGAATAGCAGCAAAATGATGAGCCAGAAAGGAAAAATATATAAGATTTATCACAGATCAATTAAAAGTACTGCTAGAAAGCGGGAATGCATGATTTGAAAGCAGAAATTTAACCTTCCACATTTAGTTGAAACTAACTAAATAAGTTTATTGTACGTACCTGTGAAGAAGCCAGTAATGTTCACTGCTTGAACCTCATAGGTTCGCTTTCGGTTGGCAAACTCCTTATGGTTTATTATATCTGTTGTTTTTTCAAGGTTTACATCATGGAAGCATATGAGAGCACCGTCTTTGGTAGCCAAAACATCTGTTTCTATAAAGTCAGCACCTTCTTCAATAGCTTTCTGGAATGAATCCAAGGGTCATTTAGATTTGAAGTACTAAGCTATGAATTGAACCAGCGACTTTTAGTTTCCATTTCAGCAACCATTTTTCTTTTATGCACTTGAATTTTGGCACAGTCATTTGAAAATTTATGATTTTGTTACTACCCTTGTCATTTTTGCACTATACTGTTCTTCTACGCAACGACCTGGACAAGCTAAACCATGATGTTTAGCTTGTTTTGGTACAAAGTTATTCCAAAAAGCAAGCAACATAAGCAGATCCTTTTTGTTGCTTAAAATGAGCTGGAAATCTCAGAACATATATTTAGTAGTAATTAGAGTTACGTAGATTAACAGATTGCCATCACATGAACATACCAGGTAAGCAGCAGCACTTTCTTCAGGAAGTTCTCCATTTGAACCTCTATGAGCAATGTTATAGGGGCGAAATGTTTGAAGGGGCTGTCTGTTTCTATCATTTCTCCTACTGGGAAGCGGGTAAAGAGGTCTTGCGGAGCACCCAACAATGAGCAGCAGAAAAATGAAAGAGACGACACCTGCCAATTGCATTGCCGAATACATAAAATTTGATCTGAAGAACACACTTAGGTACCATTACCAACATATCTATTTCCCTACCAGCATTGCAGTAAAAACAATATCCTTAAACAACAAACTGGCACAACCATGAGCCAATAACATGATATGAATTAATGTACAATACAATGTTTAATCATTTATTACCAAGATAAACTCTTTCATTATTGCTCTTAATGGGTAAAAATTCACAAGGAAAAAAAAAATTCATTGAGCAAAACAGAAAATAGACTCTTAGCAGACTGAGACATCATGACTCCATTACAAAGGATCAATATTTACAGTAAACAGCTCATCTAACAAGCTCTCCAAGAACACAATTTGTGCTATATTCTCTGTCAATCATATCTCCAGCTATAAATCAAGTAGACAATTTATTGACTTAAGCATCTGACTCTAGTGGGAAATGAAATGAACCGACACTCTCAAACTCACAAACTGTTTGAACATTGAAATATTCGCCAATACAGTATCAGAGAAACAGAAGTTGCCGACAAAGGGAAGCATTTATAGTATCATATATATCATATGAACATCCCAAGAACGATGGATTCAAGAATCATTGTATGGACCGTAATATACTCACTCTGTGGAGCCATTAGTGGAGCTTCGGCTTCCTACTCCTCACTCTTGGGTGCTCTTCAAAGATCACCGCTTCCTATAATGGATTCTTATAATTGGAATTTGGGGAGAGAAAATCAAGCGGTGGATGTTGGCTACTTTCGTTTGTTAAGAGGAAATACGAGAATATTGGAACCGTAGACTTTTCAAAAATAATGATTAACAGCTTAAATCTTAAACCAAACACGGTTTAAATTTTATTAAGGGTCTAATTCTGTCTCTCACTTTGATTCTATTAAGGGTCTAATTCTATTGTGGTGTTTGACTTTGAATCTTGTTTCATTCATATATTTAACAAGTTTTATTTGCACTCTTCAAAAAAAAATTTTTTTTTTCTTTGCAATTTCAAGGATCCATTAATTATCAATGTTTCTAAGACAATTTCTCTTCAACAATTACATTAACTTTCTACCTTTTTAATTCGTTAACCTTTAATTTATTTATTTACGATATTTTGTATTTATTGAGTAGAATTTTAAGAGGGAATGGTAACTAGATATAGAATGTGTTAATCGATTGTTAATGGTAAAACTTTTGTGAAAATTTTTGAGAAATTTAAATATAAAAAGATATAAAGATGAAACACATTTAATAAAATTAAAATGTCAATATAACCACCGTAATTATTATTTTGACAATACAAGGGGATTGTAGGGGCTGGGAATCGAACCCTTGAGCAAGCGTGTAAATAACTAATACAGATGTCACTAGACTAAAAAAGTTTTGGCATAACCACATTAATTATTATTTATCTATAAATTTATTTATTTTTACTTATAAGATTATATAAGAGGAGAATCGAACTCGTAATTAAGGGTATGAGAACCACTGCTATTTGTACATATTACCTTCAAAAGTTGTCATTTTAAGCAAAATGGGGCAATAGATATTTAAGTAAATAGATGATGTATGTATAAAATCTGTATACGTTGTTTATACAAATAACATTTCCCGCATGGGAAATCAACTCAGATGTCATCAAACTTTTGGCATGTATAGTGCACTTGCTAGTTATTCCGTATATTAGCTTTTATACGTGTAAACGTATAATAAGAAACTTAAATGGTGCTAGTCGAGCTATCTACAGAGATGGAAAATAGATAAAAATTACATAATATGTTTTTAGGTTGAGGACCTTAAATAATAATATATTTAAATAAATATTGGGGAAAAAAAGATGGGCACATCCTATACTAAAGATGACTCTTTATATAAATAATTCTTTTATTTTATTTGGTTTTGTTTTTATAGTATCTATTACTATCCAACTAATTTGTTTGAACCATACTGAAGCCATTATGATAGATTTTGAAGGACAAGCATATACAAGCCTTTTAAGAAAGAAAGATTATGTTTTCATAATATACTACACTTGCTGCACTCATGCTGATATTTTACTCATATTTTAAAAATTAAAAAGGAAACAGAAATTGAGTGAAATTGTAAAACATCATTAATAATACTTCAATATTTCATGAAGCATAATATAGACAGAATTACAGAACTGACCAATTGCCCAAACCAACAAGGGACAGTTTTTATTTACACACCCTGCCATTTAGCAAAATCCTGCTGACTAGGAGTGAGTTATCATACTTTGCTTAAATTTTTTACCAATTTTTATTTTGACAAATAGAAGGCTAAGATGGCATGCAATCATCATAGTTTTAACAACCATTTTGGACCCTTCCTCGTATAAGCCTGTAGAAATACAAATGATACCCCCTCCATCTCAATATATAGTTAACTTTGCTTTTGCACAACGACTGAAAAAGGTTATTGGAAAAGTGAATTTTACTGACAATTCCTCCAATGTACCCTTATTTACTGAAACTAGTAGTTATTACTAAACATATTAAATAAGGTTACCTTGATAAAAGGGCAAAAAGTAATTTCTCAAATTAAAAACAGAACAATATATTTGAGACAATCCAAAACGGAAAACAAGACTAT
The DNA here is from genome assembly GCA_963692815.1 of Nyctanthes arbor-tristis. Classification (NCBI taxonomy): domain Eukaryota; kingdom Viridiplantae; phylum Streptophyta; class Magnoliopsida; order Lamiales; family Oleaceae; genus Nyctanthes; species Nyctanthes arbor-tristis. The sequence goes on from CAVNYN010269559.1 coordinate 146,103, forward strand.
ATATTTGGGACGGATAGAGTATATTCTATAATAAATTAGCAAGCACTAATACAATTCAATCATTTTTCGAACAGTACTTGACAGTAAAGGAGAAGTTCTGCATGATCACACAAAATTCTCGGCATAACTGGAATTCTAATATTAACACGTTACCAAAAACGCATTATGTGATAAAGATGAAACAGAGTTTACGGCACAAATAGAATTCAAAAAGAAGCTCGTTTACTTTGAAGCAACATGTGTTTCATTTTGGAAAAAATAATAATGTGCATAAGAAGTTCCAAGATAGTCCTAGTCCTAAATTATCTAGAAACTCAGGTGGAATAGGAATGCACCATCAGCTTTCATATGGCCATAAGATCACCATACTGACGCATAAAAATGATGGAGCCAGCAAAAAGGCCTACTGCACGGAGTAATTTCTGCAGTTAAAGAAGAACAAAGAGAAAAATAATTAGCGGAAAGTGAAAAGAGAATAAGCATAATTAGACAGCTATGTGAAGGTAAAAGTAGTGATAAGCAGTCAAAAGACACTCTTTCAGTTTCACACAGTCCCCGTATCCAATAAATGCATATAACTGTATAGTTTCCCTCTAAATATATCTTCTATCAACATGTATCAACATATTTCATGAGTAGCAGAAAACCCATTATGTCTCTAGAAAACTATATTCATCCAGAGAATTTCAAGAATATAAATTTTTGACAACTTCATACTGAAAATTAACACTTGCACGGTATCATCCAGATGACAGTGATGAGTAAAACAGAAAAGGTGGGGAAAGAGAGAACAAAAGGAAGTGGCATATAAGTTCAGGTCAAATCATTCCAATCCAAGATAGCTATGGAACATTACATCCAAACTAAAAGGGACAAGGAAATAGTTCCGTTAGGCATGACAAAAACAACCACCTGGCTGCATTCTACGCCACGATGATCAGTGAACCAAGTAGTCCGAACGAGCTTTGATATTATTTCATCTTACTATTTTCCCCCAGTAAACTTCTTGCACAAACTGACAATTATAACACACTACACCTCTATCAATAAACCAATATAGAGGCTTCTGCTCCTTTCTCTTCTTTGCAATTATATATCTCAACCAATTGCCAAACACAATTTATCAGGCAACCCTTGTATAGCTGACTCCAGTTTCTGTATCCCATAATAATTTCACCATAGATATCCGTCCCTCACCACAAATTTCAAAATATTATACTAATTGTTATCCACTCAATTCATTATGAAATTCACACATTACAAATATAATCTTAAAAACAGGTCCAGGAACGACAGTTCACGAGAAGCATTCATATTCTGGGTAATAACAGCACACGCGACAGGCGGATTGAGCTCAACCCAAAATAAACCAAAACGAATTTGTGAGCTATATAACAAGTACGAGACATCACGGAAATAAAAATAAATTTAAAAAAAGAGATTAATTGACCAGAGAACCGGCAAAAAGAGAGAGCGCGAGAGATTCAACTAAAATACCACATTAAGATCCCATTTATCTGGATCATGAATCTGCGAATGCCAGAAGGCTTTGATGTTATTCTTGATCTCCTCCACTGAAATCAGTTTTTCCGCCATTACCTTTCCTCCCTCTACACAGAATGGATGTTCGCGTTAGGGTTTTGTGTTTGGGGTTCTTGCGTTGGACTTTTGCAGGTTGGACTTTTGGAGGATTTTATTACTCTTTTATTCATTTTATTTATTTTATACACATTTTATTTTATTTTTTTTACGGGATTTATTATTACTCTTTTATTCAATTTATTTATGTTTTACGGGATTTTTTTTTATTATTATTTTGTGTGTATTTGGAGGATCTTCATTAATTTTTCTATTTTTTTAAAAAAAAGTAATTGTTAAACTAATATATTGCTTGAGTAATGAATCTGACTGTGAGATAAATTGTACGTGGAAGGAGAATAGAGAATGAGGAGAATTTGAGAAGTAAAGAGAGGAGAGGTGACATGCAGGATATATGAAATTATGACATACACCTTTTTACAGTCGGTAATAATAAAAATAATAAAAAGTCATTTTTTATATATTACAAAAAAGTTGTATGGAAAGAAATCAAACTCTAAATTAAAGTAATTTAAACAAAACTGCAATTAATCTCACTTGATTTAATAATATTAATAATAATATGTAGCCAACATTTTTTTTTTTTTGAAAGATAGTAATAATTTATTAATCACCAAAGCTACGTGGGATAACTCTTACTAACCTAACTTGTCATACAATGAACTATCTTATTTCTACCCGTGGGATACATTTACAAGTCTCAGGACTAAACTCCTCACATAACATAATAACATCCCTAGATACGTGGGAATAACAAGCATTAGAAGATGGATTATTCAAGGTGTGCACCACCTTCAACGCATCGACTCTAACCTCAGCGACTTGTATATGTTGCCGTCGAAGAAAAGGAAAGCCCCCAGTCGACGGCTAAAATCTCCGCTACCTCTACCTCAGAATTCCCGTGAAAGCCATTACCCATCCTCATCTCGCACCACCCCACTTAGCCCAACCACCGTCCATCTCACCGCGGCATCACAACAGAGTTATATTTATCTAAATTGTAGACCCGCTTTTAGTACAACTGTCATTTTCATAATTAGTGAATGTCTCCATATATTTATAATTTCTCTTCATCTTCTAATATAAAAACTCCTTTTAGTACAACTGTTATTTTCACTATAATTATCTATTCATTTTCTAATATAAAAATGCCAACTAGATATCGTCTCCAGTCTAGATTTTTTTTTGAAAAAAAAATAAGCTAGTACATTATTTATCTTTTTGTTCATTGATCTATTTATTAAATTTAAAAATGGGTTATATTAGTCAATGACACGGGAAATGATATAAACCGACATCATAAATGCTTACATGGCGTGTATCTAAATAGATCACATCGTATCGCAGTCGGCCAACGTGAGTAACAAGACAGATGCGGAATGCATAGTTATGAGATTATATCATTTCCCAAATGAAACGTGGCGTATATAGCAAAATTGTATTTTAATTGTAGTGTGCGTGTCTTAAACATAAATCAATAGGAATAGAATTCAGTAGAGAGCCCTAAGGTTCAAAGTTTTCGTCATAGTCATTTCCTATCAATGAAAAGGGCTTTAAACATACGACGCTCTTCCGATCTTGTGTAAAAAACCTGAAGCAGTAAAAGATAAATAAAAGAAAAATATTACTCTGTGTATGTGTGTGTGTTAACACCAGATCGAGCAGGAAATCATCTAGCTTGCCTTGCATTATGATACTAAATAGCTATTCACTTCAATAAACAGCACCAAGTCTTGTATTAATCTTTCCAACAAAAATTTCAACACCAAACGGTAGAGAAAATAATTTATTTGTGTATTCTTTCCTCAAAAACTAGCAAAGACAAATAAAAGTTCATTAAGCAAAAGCATGTAGATCGGAAGAGCGTCGTGCAATAAATCACAAGTTCACAACTAGCAGTTAATTATAGAAGAACCACTAGATGTGCCAAAACATGATTGCCAATGTAGATTATAGGCATCTTAATCTGGGGTAGCTGCACCTTGGTTCAGCTCAGCAAATCTCATGCCAACACGCATAGAGTGCTTCAGGAACTTCTCAGCACAGCGACGTACGCAGGTCTCCTCCTGCTTGTCTAGAGACTTGCGCCGAAAAGTGTCTACACAGTCAGTGAAACATCTTTCCACTAATGAGTTATACATCCTTAAACTGCAAAAGGCAAAAGGAGCACATCAATATTGCCATTTTCAGCATTTGGAAAATACTTGTTTCTTACCACCAAAAGTCTATTTTTCTCCATCTCCAATATCAAGAACTGTAAGTTCGACATGATATTCCAGATACAAAATTCGTACGAACATCCTATGGATATGCATTACTGGACATGACAAGAAAGTCCCATAGACAGGATAATAGCTGCTTCTGTTCTCTAACACTGTTCTATATATCAGTATGCCAAACCAGACAAGACCATAATGCCTAGATGAGATTCATCTCAACATAACTTTATAGAGACTTCAACAAGACGACCAGCCACCATTGCAGGAGTATACTAGAAGTGTCTCCTATGACATCAAACTCAAGTAAATCTCATAACCCGCCTGGATTCTGAAAGATGACAAAACTTTTGACATTTGAATAAGACAAATTTTTAGATGGTCTTACAATGACCAAAGTGAAAAGTGTTCTCTTGGAAATTTTTCCTTTTTCTTTTCTTGTTTTATTTAAGCTTCTTTTGCCCTAAAAATCAGATTTAGCCATATTAAGAGAGACCTTCACCAACTTCTTAGAACACCATCCACCATACTGCACTCCACCATCACCACTTACTGCCCCCTCCCTCCTTTTGTACAAGTCATTCAGCATAAAATCTAAAGATGCTTAGTCTCTTTCATTCTTTCTCACCAATTTGATCCTTACTCATCACAAAGACGAATCAACAGTTTCACTCACCACTTTGTAGCGCTTCAGTTTTGAGGAAGCTTCTGCAGTATTCCTATTAAGTTCCCAAAAAAGCTAGAACAACACACATAGGCACATAAATAAGTAAATAAAAAATAAAAGAAAAGAGGCTCTGTTTTTATTTTTTTTCAACACTCTTCAGTTTAGTCCTTAAGCAATTCCCTTGTTCAGTAACTAGTCATAAGTTAGTTTTTGATCTGATATTCCTAAACCTTTCAGGTTTTACACCCCCTAGATTGCCCACCCAAAAAATAAAAATAAAAAATAAATAAAATAATAATAGTGACTGAAATGCTTCAATTCAAAGCATCAAAACAAAAAATATTACCTCCATCTCATAAAGATAGGCTCATTTCTATTTCACATAGATTAGGAAACCATATTAATCAATGTGACTGAAAAAGTAAAATTTTTGTTCCTTTTTACTAAGACACCCCCATTTATATCAACCATTTATCTGGACCACTAAAACAACATAAAAGAAAAAAAAATTAAATACACTTTCAATAAGTGGGCCATAATTTGGGACAAACAAAAAAGGAAAATGAGCCTATCCTTGTGAGAACGAGGGAGTACATATCACGGGCAAAACATAAACCTTTTTTTGGCTTTCTATACGCTAGTGGATGTTTGCCTCTCATTCGCTATCATTGTTACTATCAAGTTTGAAAACAGCTAAAATGCCTGAATTCCAAAATCTTAAAACCAATACCCCCCCCACACACACGGGTATACCTGTCACGGATTTGAAGCTGATCAATGATAGATGACATTCGGAGCTTATCTTCCTCCGGAAGATTGTCCAAGTCGCCAAGCATGCTCTTGTCCATCTTAACCTCTTTGATTGACTGTGCCGGTTGTAAGGTACAGAGCAACCCTGCAAAATTCAGCTGTTATGTTAGCTTTCTGAAACCCTTTTAAAGAGAGTGAAGCAGAGAGAAATCGTTTGGTTTGTGGTGACAACCATCGAATGGTTGGAATTAATTATTTACTGGAGCAAGATTAAGTTCAAAAAATGAAAAACTTTTCAATTCTAAAATACTCAAGCAAATCATTTGAACTATTGATTATAAATAAAGCTCAATACTCATAACTCGATCAACAAGTCCATGGTCTATGAAGCTCACATAGTCCAGTTATGAGCCAAAAGAATTTAATTGTGTTACTAAGTGCTAGGTGTACTCAAAGAGTTACGTTCTGGCTTAATGTAGTTGTCTTGTTCCATCTCCTGCTTCAGATTTCAAAGTTAAACCCCAAACTAAACTAATTTACAAATTTCAATGTTTACAAGAAGATTCAGTGTGCAGCATTCATATTTCATAATCAATTGCTCAAAAATAAAAAAAAAAATTGATTCATCAAAAACAAAATTCCGAGACAGCAAAAAAAATTGTAAAGATTCATCGTTCAGGCTCAATTAGTACCTGAAATTGTAGTCAAAACAGATTAAAATCTAGATGTAGCTCAACGGAAAACAAAATAAGAAAAGTTCACCTCCAATGCTTCGCTTTAGGAAGAAACCAGCGAACGCACAGCGGGTATATTAGCTGACACCGTCTGCAAAAATTGAAGAAAGATTTCTGAGCAAGAAATGGCAATAGGGTTTAATTTTAGGGGCTTTAGGAATGGGCTATTTCATTGGGCCTAAATTGATGTGTTCTAATTGGGCTGGTCTAATGCAATTCCTTTGTTGGGCTTAAAAGAATACTTTCCCTTTTCTCTTTCTAAACTAAATTCTAGTATAGCGCTAACTGTTGGTTGTCACAAGTTACCAATTGTTCACATTGATATACCAAATTGATGTGTTCTAACTGGGCTGGTCTAAAGCAATTCCTTTGTTGGGCTTCAAAAGAAATATTTTTCTCTTTTCTGATAACAATATCATAAGGTATCAACTTTTCACGTGGATATACACACCAACTACTAATATGTACACATATAACAACAAATTTTTTATTGGTCATATAAGAAGTGAAGTTCGCGGTTGGCACTTTATGGCACCCGACTAGTGCTTCAACATAGTTACAATTATAATTGAATTAGTTGGCAAAATTGAGCCTTCCACAGAATCAACCATTTATGTTGCAAAATCAGATTCATGGGTAGAATACATTGTACATGATATTTGACAACTCAATGGACATGAATCAAGATCAACAAGTTGTGTTACAAATCCAAAAGGTTGATACACGACGCTCTTCCGATCTATGCTAGGGACTAGGTTTGCTTAAGCTATTGTAGGTTGGATCCCAATGATGCAACATGAATTTTTGAGAGAAAATAAAAAATATGCTCATTTCTTGAATAGTCAAAAAAATTCTATATTCTTGATAAAATATCATCAAGGGCTACAACAATACTATGATAACACTCCCATACACGTGTCCTATCCATATCCCTAGCTGCATAATCCATTCTTGTGACACTATTGAACAGATCAGAGTACAATTTCCTCAAAACTGGCCTCTCTTTCCCGGGCTTCGCTTGAATGATAGTGTAGATATCCTGTTTAAGAAGTGAAGAGCTTTTCCTAAGATTCTTCTGGGCTTCTTTGTATGATTCTTCCATTAGCAAATCCTTCACTTGTAGCAGACTCTTTGCATGGGTTTGGATCCCAGTTTCTGCTTCTTCAAGCGTCTGGTCTGGGACTGTCATTCTGAAATCAAAGGCATTTGCAGTGCCTTGTTTTTGCATGGTTACGACAAGTGTTAAGGATGTTAGGATTTTTAAGGTTGTTCTTCTGGTTGTGGGCTGGTAGTGGAGTGTTTGGAGGGACATTTTGGGTGGTTCTCTTGAAGTTTTATTGGGTTGGTGGTTTTTGAGGAGATGACGGATTGTTTGGTTCAGAAGAGATAGAGATGCCATGTTAGAGATATGGTTGAGGTGGGGAAATTGCTGTGGGTTTTTGACAAATGAAAGAACACCCTAGTTTTGTTTACAAAGAAACCGTCTCGACTTTCGAATTATTGGCAAGACTAACGTTTTGGAACTAAAGAGATAATAAAGAGATAATAATGTTGCTGATTATATTGCATAGTCTCATCTGCATATTCTGCCATTAACAGATCCTCCAACTTTTGTAGATTCTGTGGATTTCAGTTCCAGTTTTTGTACTTTCCCTGTGAATTTCAATTGAAATGAAAAAGGAAATCCATGAGAAGGAGATTAAAACAACAGATTTGCTACCCACTATAAGCCTATACAAAACCAAGCTTCAGGATTTTCCCAACAAAATTATATACTGAAAGAGAAGTGTTTCTTGAATACAATGCTATAAATAACATGTCACACTGCAATCAAAAAGGATTTCCATTTACAATCACATCAACTGCAGGCTTGCAGCTTATACCAATAACTATTATCCATCTAAGAAGAAAATTGTGTAAACCGCAATAAGAAAGTGCCAAAAACAGAGGATAACGTCTTAAAGGAACGAGCAGATGAAAGTTACTATACTGCAAAGATTTGTCATTGCCGATTTGGCTAGGTCTTTGAACCAGCAGCTGTGCCAGTCATAACCTCGTCAACTAAATCTTTGAAGATCAAGCGCTCAACGTCCAGCACAACGCATGAAGTTTCACCATTGAAGTTCATCCAACTTTCAGATCGATGCATCAAATCCTCGAATAAGATATTTTTCAGCCCGTCGTCATTATCATCGAAGCTGGATTTAGAATTTTCTCCTTGAAGCTTTTCAATTTCAGAACACAATTCTTTGAGAAGCTTTTGCGCATTCAGGGTCTTTCTGGCCAGCTTATGTGGTCTCAACCAAGGCTCGGAAAAAGGACCAATCAAGGCCAATTTTCTTGCAAGAATCTCGTTTACGATGTCAAAGAAGAGTTTTCGGTGCAACTTCTCTTGAGCAATCAGTTTAGTCTTTTCCACACCACATTCTTCTTTTCGTATACTGCTTGCCTTAGTTTGTTCTAAGACCAGAAATAACTCAGGATTGATAGGATGGCCGGATGGATGGAATTGGAAATTTGAGAGACTTGATCCAAGGTCTCTGAGGAGGAGACCTGAAGCTAATAAAATCTCAGAAATGTATCTGTGGTCAGGGCTTGTTTTCTCACAGAGAGAGGCAATATAATCTGTATGTGCTTCATCGTGTCTCGAGTTCAGCCTTCTAAGCTTCTGAACTAAGTTATCGATGTTCTGTAGCTTCTTTCGGTTAACTTCAAATGTGGTACCAGATCTACCTGAATTTTGTATGTAATCATCTGCTGGACAGCCATCTTCCATGTTTAAAATTCTATCAGAATTGATGGATTCAACCCCTGAGAAATAAATGATAAGCATTACATTAATTATAAAAAAAATGGAAATCAGATAGATGAATGCAGTGCAATATTCTGATTTAAATGCAAATATGCATTAATCACATTATAGCACTAAGCCCTTGATGGGAATAATAACAGTATTATTAGGTGCTACTTTAGCTCTTGCTCCAAAAAAAGAGTGGGGTTTAGCCTATTTGACACACTCTCAATTGGCTTATATGATGTTTAGCTCTAGGAATGGGTCTTATAGAGTACTTTATTTCATTTGATTATTCAAGCTTGTTCCAAAGCATTATCATCTTTAGTGTCTGGAAAACATAGACATCAAGGGAGAAAAAATGGAATGCAAATTATAACAACCAGTTTAGTAGTATGAGCTTAATACACATTTGAGGACACGTTACCTTTAAGCGTCTTGCCTATATGCTTCACGGGTGAAGGTGAATCATCTGTATATACAGTGTTGTCAAGAACAGAGACAGGACTGGGGTACTCAGGAGGAGCACAAGCCTCTGCTAATTCTTTTCCACTCACAGTCCAGTTCTGAAACAAACCATGCAACCAGTTAACAATTGACGAAATGACGAAATTGAATATACATATCTAGAAACTACAAACCTTGTCTACTTCAGACATAAAGCAATCAGCAGACTTCATCAACAAATTCTGGGTAGTGTGAATCTCAGGTGAGCTTTTGTGTAAACTAGTGACTTCCACATTTTTGGAGCCTAATATCATGGCCCCATTGGATTGAATAGAAATTTCATTCTCCGGGAAATTCAAATTGCTCGAGTTGCTGGTGCCCTCACTCAGTCGATCGTTGCTTGTCAGGGAGTTCTGATGCTTTGATCTGCGGACTCCACTGGGAGAACTTGATTCTGCTAGTTGCTTGTTAGGCAGTCTTCTTGATTTTCCCAGATCAGGAGATGTGGGTTGCTTAGATCTCTTTTGCAGCTCTGGTTTCTTCTGATGCATTCTTGGGCTAATGGATTCTGAACTCTTTCTGAATCCTGAAAAGCTTTCTTTATTCAACTGTTGAGTTCTTGCTGAAGCATGTGCTATTTTAAAATTTCTGTTGTTTGTTCTTACATGGACAGGGTTTATGGCATTTTCTCGGTTTCTTTTTTTAAAAATCTGATCTCTTGTTGCTTTTCCACTACTCAAAATCTTTCGGTTATCAATGAGCTCACCACCCTGAAGTTTGGGTAAACTAGAAAAGCCATTCAGTGGAATTACAGAAGCTGGCAGATCAGATTTTTGAATAAGTTTTGCTGGTTTCATGATTATAATTGGAGAATCAGCCTTCTCTTTGGAGGATGTAAGAAATTGGTCAGTTTGAAGCTTTCGGTTGTTTGCTGTTCTTGCTTCCTTTTGGGAACCTGCATATCTTTGATTGTGGTCATTCGGACACGTGAAACTACAATCTTGTCTTTCCTTTTGTGTTTCTAGGAGTCCCTTGGCCTGCATTGCTTCCAGTATCCGTTTAAGTGCTCTAAGGTCCTTTCCTGACTGTTCGAATTCAAGATCTTTCAATCTCTTCTCTATCTCATTGTAAACAGATGGAAAGGTGTTTGATGCATTCACTGCACCTTTCGTGCTTCTAGGGGCTGTTCTCTGAGAGAGCCTAGTGATATCACTTGGCTTCTTTGGCACCGATTCATTTGAAAATCGAGAGATATGTTTCAAGAAGGAATCAGGATTTCTCCCACGTGGTGAACTAGGCTCTTTCCACAACTTCGAGGAACTAGATGGTTGGATTGGTTTTGATGAACCCATTTCTGGAGATGGCCCTGAAAATTTAACCAGATAACTTCTCTCAGAGGTCGTGTTGGTATCTCCAGCTAAAACAGAATCGGGAAGCGTATCTAAACCCATCAGCTTTGCTACAACGCTTGTCGGCCATGCCTGATTTCCAGATGTTCGATGCACACTCTGAAACTTGCAGTCAGTTTCACCACCATCGTTCCGTGAAGTTTTCAAATGAAGTATGGATTTTGAATTAACATTTGAACTCCGTATTGTACTCTCTTTACTGTCTAATGAAAGTCTTGGAAGATCTTTATGCTTTTGGGTAGATCTCAAAATGTCCCGTGATTCAAAGGGTAAGTAGCTTCTCTCCCTTCCATCAAAAGAAAACCTAGGGGCATCTTTTGAAATTGGAAAAGAGCCATCTTTTGAATGGTAGGATGATGATCTTAAGAGTTCTCTCGGTTCATTATGGTAACAAGCTGCTTCTTGAAATTTAGCAAGAAGACGAAAAGATTCCTTCAGATCAGAAGGCAAAGTTTCCTTCTCCTTGACAGCAGAGTCCTGAGAACCACCAGGGGTTCTCAGCAGTGGTGTCGGGAAATTCTTGAACTTTACCCGATCTGGTGCCTCCTCTACCGTTTTGGTTTTAACCGATAAGCCCTGAACTTCCCTGTACATGGAGTCCTTCACAACATCCCGAAGATCAAGGGCCTGTCGACTAAATTGTGGAGATGAATTTTGCACGTTCATTGCTGGATTTCTTGAAGGAGTTTCAGGAAAAATCATGCAATCACGGAACGCCGGGTCTAACTGCTTAGTCCGATTACCGTCAACATAAGAGAGAGAAGATGAATGTGATGACGAGAATGAGGCCCTGGATGACTCTATTGAGACTCTTTGTTTCTCTTGTACGTTATTGTTGAAATGCTTTTCCTGCCATATCAAAGGGCAAAATGTCAAACTCCAAAGAGATAAATACATCACTTAACTTCACAAGGTAAATTCAAAATGGATCTAGGGTAAGTTATAACATAGCGAAAATCACAATCTCATCCAGAAAGCTTAACTATGAGGTTTGCAGTTTATTTCATCTTCAATGCATTAAAAATGTTTACATCCTCTGCATAGAAAACATGAATTTACCAAAATGAACACAGGATATTCCACATAAAATGAACCATGCAGTATCACCATCAGCTTTGCTAATTGTTTGTGATGTTGATAGAAATAGATGGAACTATAGTAAAGATGATATTAACTTCTTTAAATTTCAAGCTAGTAGGAGTTTGATCACGCAAACATGTCTAATTATGTGTGGAGATATCAGGAAAGAAGAGACTGCAAACCGCCTCTTCTTTATCACGGCTTTGCAGATTCCTTTTCAATGATTTGTGAATAGACATCTTCTTTGGGCATGGTTTTTCAAAACCCAGTAGATTATACCCCTTCCACCAAAATGCCAATGGTGTCAACTTCATCTTTGAAATGACCAATATAGTATCTCCAAAATAGCACCACAAAACTGTAAATCACTCCATAAAAGAAAAGCTCACATCTTTCAGTGAAACTAAATGAAGGTGCTATTTTCCAAGTCAAGGGGGTGCGTCAGTGTAGATTTTAGAGACCACCTAGAGGAAAGATGGTTAAAAAAAAGCCTATGCATTTTGGGACATAGATATCTTGGCAATAAGCATTTAAATGGAGAAAGTTAAACTTCAAAGTTAAAGTTTGCAGTCTTATTGACTTGGTTATAAACAAGACTCTCTTGTTTCCACCAATTAACATTTTCTTCTTGACCCTTGAGGTGCGGCATTAAGTGGATTCACAGGCCTGATATTTCTGCAGAAAGAAAACATGCAAAAACATTTCTTACCACTGGTGCAGAACTTTGATCAGCATTATTAGACTCTGAACCAAAAGTGTCATTATGGAGGTGGGAATTTCCTGCAAAATGACAGCAACATTTGACCCTGAGATATGGGCTCCCAGTAGACCATGAAAAGCCAGGATACATTAAGGTTCCCCAAAAGAAAAAAAAATGATATTAGCAATTTGATCACGAAAATGTGGTCTTCATATTTGCAAGCACGCATGAAATAGCAAACCAAGATCATCCCATAAGAATAGCAATATACTTGAGATGAAACTGCATTGCATGAGCAACCAAATAAATGTGGTTTATTTATGAGGAAACTAAGCACGAAATCAGACCACCTCGTCTGAAAAGCTTAAGATATTGGACAGGAGACACGTTTAATTTCTTGGTGGAAAAATCCATTTCGAATTATCAAAACAGAAACTTGGTCAATATGTCTAGCATTAAACTGTGTAGAGCATCTACAAGAAACACATTAAAATAAAACATTCATCAATGATAAACAGCATTAAGCAATGACTACAAGAGATGTACCAGGCAGCAGCCTCTCTGAGCGGTGGCCGACAAGGCGCCTCCCAGTAAGAATATGCTGACGATCAAACAGCTGAAATATGCCTGTCATACATCCTATTTGCTTTTGCAAATCCGGATTATCATCCGTCAAAGAATGTAAAATCTTTGCAGCCATTTTCACTCCCCTCTTTGCAATCTAACCATCAAAAGCCCGGTTCCCACATATCTAACATGTCTAATATTTCTCCACAATATCCGAGAGCCAGTTTCCAAATTCACTGAACTTTGGCTTTCTATGAACCCACAACTCTCCTTTTCACCATGAAAACTCGAAATTGCAAGAGCAAATGCATAAAATTTCTCTCAATAGCAATTGAGTTTAAAGAAAATGAAATATTCAGATAGTCGCAAATCTTATGTCAAGTAGCAAATATGGACACAATGTCTCCCCCTTCTTTATCTCTCTAATTCACAAGAAATTTCCTCTTAACTCCACCTCCTTTTCAGCTAACTATAGGGCTTGAATCTATTAATTTTTGGAACTACCGAATCCTACCACGTCCGGAGACCAGTTCTGTAGCAGAACCACCAGAATCATAAATTTCTTTTTCTTTCCTACGTGAAAATGCTCCTAAAGATTTCAAAGTTTCCCAGATATTTCCACTCCTTTTCAAAGAGATTTAAGTGCCCCCCCACCCCCAACCCCCAAAAAAAAAAAAAGAAAAGAAATCCCACAAGAAACTAAATTAATTATTTTGAGCAATGGAACCAGTTTCATAGAGTTTAGAAGAACACAAGCATCAAAAATCAAGAATTGAACCAGTTCAATGAGCCTGAGATAATAGAAAACACACAAATAAAAAAAAATGGAATCTTTACAAACCCAAGAAAAGATGGTTTTTACAGATGAATTTCTTAAACAGAAAGCCAGCCCAGAAGAGCTCGCAAGGTTGGTTGTTCAATTATGTATGCTCCATCGGTAACCAAAATATAAACAGACAGAAAGCAGTTGGCATTTGGCAATATCAACATAAGAATTTGCAGAATATAATGTAGTTTATTATTGTTCTCCCAAAATGAAAAGGAATTAGTGGGGTGGGCGGGGGCAGGTCTTCTGTAAGCCTTCACTCTCACCTCCATGTGGGATGATTATCTGTGTGGGTCTGCATTAACATGTGAATTTTGTCAGTCGAGGGATATCCATCCTATGGCTCATGGGGGAGAGATTCAGATACCATCTATTTTATAGATCTTTAAAGGGACTACTATTATTATTATTATTATTATTATTATTATTATTATTATTATTATTATTATTATTATTATTATTATTATTATTATTATTATGAAAGATTTTCAGTCTTAAACTTTAACCCATTGAAATTCATGTCACCTTGACACAATATCCTTAAGTTATTATTTCAAGTCTTAACTGTCATTAAATTATGAGACTCTAAGTAATGTTTGATAAAAATTCTATTTATAAGCTCCGATAAAAATAGGTCCAAATTAATTCAAGTCATTGCTATATTAAATAATGTTCACAAACCACTTTTACTTAAAAATAGAATTAGATTGAGTGGAAATAAGTGGTCAAGATTGTACACAATGCAAGTGAATCTCATAAAATATATGAATGTAATTGATCAGATTCTATCTTTAAGTAAAAAATGGCTCTTGAACACCCGCTATATCATCATCTTGGTCTTTCTTTAGTAGTTACAACTAAGTGTCTTTTAATTATATTATGAGTTTAGAGGCATTGGTAGATCTCAATAAACTTGACCATTAGACCAGTGGCGCACATGGTCCATCCTAGTTTTGCATTCATTTCAATTCTTTCACTTTTATCACATTTCACACACGCTAAGAGCACACATGTATATTGTGTATCAGTAATGTTTCTATTTTTGAATAGACATAAACAAAAATGCAATGGGACACATCCTTTGCATGATTGCAAGATTATCATCAAGGTGGGGATCAAGAATTCATAATTTTATACAATCAGTGATGTTAGTACAATCATGATATTATGATATCACTTTTGAACAAGAGATTGTGCATGAGGTTCCTATTCAATGCAACTTCACAAAAATCTCAGCTAACTCTTTTTTCCCCTTTATTTCCCCCCTTTTTGGATCTAGAATTTGCATGTAAAATAGAATTTTTATTGACCAAAAGAATGATAATAACAATAAATAAATAGACAAAAAATAAAAGGGCATAAAATATAAAGTCTTTTATATATGTATGTTTATATCAGACAGACCAACATTATCTCATGCTTTGCTTAGGATTGCAGCTAGCTTGATTCATTTTTCATGTCAATTTTTTGTTGAAACATTTTACATCTTATCTTCAAGAAAGTGATATATGGTACTGGTAATTTTTATTCAGAGAAAGACGTAGGAACGAAATATGACAATCAGTGAACTAAAAAAAGTAATATATATTTTTATGATATAGATGTGAGATGATGAGGATTGGACCATGATTGTGTGAGGATCAAATATTTAATATCATTGATAACTATATTCTACCTTTCTAATGGGATTCTTTAAGATTTTTTTTCTTTTTTTTTTTTTTTTAGAAGCCATTATATGGGTGGTTAACATAGAGTCATTAGATTATCCGAGCTGGGAGATACAATGCAAAAGAACAACTAATTTGCCAGATAAATAAAATCATACTATATCTACCATACATGTGACAAGTTGATGGCACAGTCAACTAATAAGGAAACTCAAAATATTCCCCATTTCCACCTTGCAGAAGAAAGGGTCGCATGATTTTTAACGACGAAGAGCAGAGTACGTAAGTAGTTAAATGGGATCAAGAGTTTTTACAGAGTTAAGGAGATCTGGTTATTTTTATAGATTATTCAACGCCGGTTATGCAATACGCACAAAACAGAAAATATATTGTAAAAGCATTTATGGAACTAGGCAAAACGAAAAATTCCTTGAAATTTTCTATTAAGAGTAATTTAAAGAAAACTTAATTAAAGGGTGTATAGCTGTAATAAGTGGTCCAATGTGACAATAATGTTTAACATTTATGTTGTAATTGAATTTTGTAGCTTTCAAAGAGAAATGCAATTTCATTGAACTTGATAGCTACCAAGCTAAAGGACATATAATTTTTATTTAAAGTTATTTAATTGGTTGAAAGGCTTGTGTAACCATATTTGGTTGGCTTGTATTTCTCTCATTTTGTTGTAGTTTCAATAAGATGAACACTCTTTCTAGTGCATAAATGAGAGCTTTAAGAAGAGGTTGGTTGGATCAAAATATTGTCCCATGAATTGATATTTTGTGTATTATATATCATCCGTTTTTAGAAAATCAAACTGATCTTCAAACCAAAAAAAAAAAAAAGAAAACAAATGGGTCAAGAGCTAAAGGTCGAACCAGAGTCGAATTTAATTAAATAATTGAAAATCAATTTTATCTTTAAATATAAAATTTTGTAATTTTTTCTAATAACAAAATGTGGATTCTTTTTTTAATTTTTACCGGATTTTGTATGATTTTTACCATTTTTTCCCAATTTCCGAGCCAGTTTTTTGCATCTAGTTTTCAGGTGAGTCGATTCGATTCTCAATTTTTCATTCAACCTAATCGGTCTAGTCTTTCCTCTGAAAACTATATATAGTCAAGTTTGATATGCTTTTGTTATTAGGCTGAACTTTTTCTTCAACTTTTCTATATTGAAATTTGAATTTTTATAAAAATAAAAATAACTATATATATATATATATATATTTTTTTTTTTGGTTTGGGGGGGGGGTGTGGGGTGGGGACTACATGGTATTGAGACTTCTCATGTGTTCAAAACGTAAAGAAGTTCAATTTAGGCCCATTTGTGACCCAAATCCATGAAAAAATTGATTTGAGCTTCGTTCATTATGGTCCATTTCAGGCCAACATCGAGAGCCTTGCAAAACCTCCCCTGAATTAACAAGTTACTCAACTGTTTTTTTTTCCTTTGAAAGACAAGTTGCTCAACGAGTAATTCTAAGGGGACATTATTAGGTGACATTCTCATGTGACACACATTCGTTGGGTAATGATTACATAGCTATTTTTTCATCATTCAATACAAGTGTGCAACATAAAAATGTCACCTAAAAATATCTCCTTTTCATGTCCCCCTAGAATCTCTCTTACTCAACTGTTAAGAACATGATTAATGTGGAAAAAAATCCAAATTGGGTTCCCCATGTTCATATATGCATGCAAAATAATGTAGGGGTAATAACTCTATTTTTAATTTTTTTCCTTTAAGCCAAATAATGTATAAGTGGAACATGGTGAAATTTAACACTTTTCAGGGAAGTAAAGAGGGGACTAAAATTTTTATAGACTGCAATTGGTTTTTCCTCTTTTAATCTTTTTTTTCTCTTTTTCAAATAGGTTTTTTACTCTTAAAATTTTCATTTTAGATTTTTGTCCTACATTAATCATGGTCTTACACCTTTTTGTTAAATTTTTCTCGAGAACCAATATTGGTTCTTTTAAGGTAACTATCAAAAAAAGGTAAAAAAACATTGGTGGTTTCTTAAAAACATAAACACTGCACATACACTTCATCTCGTGTCCACTTCACATCCACTCTATTGTCTAATTTCTCACGAGATCAATAGCTGGATGTGGGGGTGAAGACGAGATAAAGAGGACATATATCATTATTCTTCTTGAAAACACATATGGTCCCTTAAACACTGACGATAAGTTTAAATTGTCATTCCTACCGCCCAAAAAAAAAGAGAGGCCCTTTTAAGGATTTTTTGCTTTTTTTTTTTGTTTCTTTTGTTGCATTTTTTTCAATAACTGGAGCAGGAAAAAAAATGGAAAGAAAATATTCTCATCCTTTCTTTCTGACAAACAGTCTTTACCAGTCTCCCCAGAAAATTATTAGATTCAATAGGGTTAATTTCACAAATCGTCTCCAACATTTAAATTAAGAATTAGTTGGGTCTCTAACTTTTTTTCAACCTTCTGAGTCCCCAGTCTTTCATAAATTCACACAATATTTCTTTTTTGTCGCTATTCTGTTAATTTTCCATAAAAATGACCGTTATTTATTTTTAACTTTTTTAAAAAAATTTTATTATTTCTAAATATTTTATTTTTAAAATTAAAAAATTAAGGGTATAACGGTTATTTTTATGAAAAATTAACGAATAGTGACAAAAAAGACCTAGCGTGATAATTTATGAAAGATTAGAGATCAAGAGAACGAAAAAATAGGTTGGGACCTAAACGATTCTTAACTCAAAGTGTAGACTATTTGTGAAATTAACCCTATTCAAATATCTTCTCTCCCAGATCTAAGCCATAGCGCGCTGCGCACTGGTAACTGGTAAGCTTACCTCTCCCAATTTTTTGAGCTTATACACAGTTTCGCTGATTTTGTTTCCAGATCACTGTACTGAGTTTGATTTTTATCTGCAAACAATTTTTGACTGCGGCATAACTCTGTGATTTCCGGTGTTTATTTTGTATGTAACTAATTGCTACTGATGATCTGTGAAATGTATGGATCAATTTGGCGTTAAAAAAGTTAAATTTCTGTATGGTGGTTTGAATTTGCGATGTGATTAGTTGATTTCATAGTAAAACGTCTGGAAATTTGGACGTGTTGCTGTTTGTGTAGTGAATCACTGTAGGAATGGATAAAGGAATAGAGGAATTATCATTTTATTCAGTCACATATATTACTAGCGTATGATGATATTCATTCCAGTACCGTTACCATCAAAATCTGTGAGTTGACTTTCTGAGAGTTTGTGACAAGTAAAAACGCAGCGTTTTCTTTTCAATTTTTGTCCACCGAAATCAACACTCTGCTGGTAAATTTTTATGGAATTTCGTGCGGATATGGTGCAAATGTTGAATATATAAGAAAATAGAGGCATTGTTTGAATTTCTTGCTAGATCTGATGACAGCTGAAACAGAGTTTTACATTTTTAGCTTGGTGATTTTTGAATAGAGGCCAGCTCTCGTGTATTTTTACAGAATTTGCTGCTGAATAAAAGTTGAAGCTAAGAATTGAAGTGATAAATGGGTCGTGGAGTTAGCAGCGGAGGTGGGGAAAGTTCACTTGGTTACCTCTTTGGAGGAGGTGAGGCGCCCCAAGTTCCAGCTCCGAAAACAATTGCAAACACGGAAACTCCTCAGCAAAACCAGGGTCCGGTGAGGAGCAACGCTGTGCCAGAGAAGACTCCTGTCGTTGCACCAGCTGCTGATGTTAATAAACAAATTCCTGCTGGCATTCAAGGAAGCCAAGCCAACAACTATTTCAGAGCAGATGGTCAGAACACTGGCAACTTCCTTACGGTATGACTACAAATACAATCTTTTTCATAGTACTACGTATTATTGCTAGTCAGTTACTAGATACGTGAAAGCCTTAAATTGTCAGCACGAGATTGATTCTTGTCTTACATCATCTGTGCACGTTTGTTTTTACAAATGTGAGTAAACATATCCATACATGTATGAATGAAGAGTGTGATAGCGTCAATAAGAACTTCAATCAAATTCTGAGCATCAATACTGTTATGAAATATTTTTGGTATTTAGTATTGCTGCTCGCTCATGAATAGTGAAGACCATGACAATTTAAAATGCATAACATTCCGTGTTTATCTCTCTCCTTTTTATGCCTGCATAGAAATGTTGCTTGGTGATAATTGATTACAACATTGCTTTCTTAGCACAAGATTTATAAGCCATTTCTTGATTTTGATCATCTGAACTCAGTTAAAGGTTGATTTGGATTTATTTCTTGTTTTTCAATTTGTTGTACAACTGATCCCTAACTCCAGGAAGTGATACTGGCACATGTTGAAGACAAAAGTTAACATGGGGTGTTGTAGTTCTAAGAATCTAAAATTCACTGAATCTTTCGGCAAGTGTAGTCAAGCAAATTGAATTGCAACGAAGCATCCATGTAGCCCCAAGTAGATAACAGAGCTTTTGTATTGTTTTACAGCCAATACCTCATGTATCGTCATTTACATGTCATGGCTATTTCTTGCACATGAGATTCCTAGAGGGAATGCTATCACTTCACATTTCGTCATATGCATGGACATATAGCATATTGTATACTCATTTTTCATTGAAATGATTCACCGGGACAGGATCGACCATCTACTAAAGTCCATGCTGCCCCTGGTGGTGGATCTTCCCTAGGATATCTTTTCGGAGATGCCAGCAACTAATGGCCATGCAATGCTAAAGATGAAAAGGTTTGCTTATATTTATCTGTGGTAACGGGTCCATGTTGGGGGGTTGAAAGGTCTCTTCATTTTGTTAGCCGCTTCAGACACTGAATCTGTAATATAGTCCATTTCTTTCCTAAGTCGACAATCAACTGGCATGACATCTTGCAATGAAGAAGTCTTGTTTTTATAATTGATAATGCTGTTGAGTTAATATCTGAATGCAATTATGGTATATGATCAATTCTTCCTTTGAGTAGTCTCTTGCGCAGAGTTAACGTGTATGATGATTCTGTAATAAGCACATATAAGCGAGAAAGAACCACAAGGACAAGAAATAAATAATTAATGGAAAGAATTATAATTATTGGGTTGAGACAAGTTCACAACATTTTCAATGTTTATCAAACAGCATTGGCATAAAAACTCATGTCCCAAAATTCAATACCTCAGGAGCTACCGTTTATGAATTCTAATGACCCGAAACTGTCTGGTAGGATAAGGATGAAATGTTATGAACTCAAAACGGGGGAAAACGTCCTCTCCTGCTTCTTGCCCATGCAATGGCAGCCACGGTGGCTCCACCCAAATGCGCGGATCCAGAAACTTGATGATCTCCCTGAAACAATAGGACAAACTAGTTGCAATCTCGCACTTACCAACTAGTTGCAACCTTGCATTTATGTCTAGACAACTGAGGTTAACTATGACAAAAAATGAAAAAGAAAAAAAATGCAAATTGAGTGACTATCAGTGTTATTCTACTCCTGGTAAAAAATAACAGGAAAATGAAAAAGGAAGGTAAACGAAAAGCATAAGAAATGTACCTCTAGTATCCTCAAGATGTCTTTTCCAATAAGAAAGATTCCCTGATAACACAGCACAAATACGCATGTGAAAATTGACTTTCAGAGTAGATTTATCTTGTAATTATGTTTTCGAATGAAAAACTCACAACTAAAATAGCTGGGACGGGTATAATAAAGTCAAAGTAGAGCGTTTTTGTGGGAAAAAGAAATATATCAAGCAGCATAATTGCATTCACAGCTCCACTTGCTCCCTGAATACATCAGCAGAATCATCATGACAAAATCAAATAATATAGATAAGAAGTTTTCCCTGATTGGAACACAAAAGTTGAAAGGAATGAATCAAGTTAACAATGGTGTCTTCATAAATGAATATTAGCCCATAGTAAACAAAAATTTTGATGAAGCAGTAAAGATTCGATCTTGTCGGAAGAAATGTAAAATCAATGTTTAGGCTGTGCATAAATGTCTTTAAGCTGCTAGCGGCTGCAAATAATTTTAGAGATAAGAGATCTGTTATCACTTCAGAACATGATAATATCTTTACGAATAAAGCAGTTTAGTGTCTTGCTTTCTTCCATTTAACTATAAAGCTGAATAGTTATAAGGATTGCATCTTTATATTTTGAAAGCAAGTGGAATTGAACAAAGATGATCTAGAAAAAGAAAACAAATGAATTCGGTGAACCATACCAATCCTGGAATTTTTGAAGGGTCAATATACACCATACCCGGCATTCGTTTTCTCTGCATGTGCCAAACAGAACAAGTGGCAATTAATCAGTAATGCAAATATTATATGGAAGTTTCATTACTAAATAAGCTTCCTTGTTCAGACGGATTTGTTATTTGTTAAAAAAATAAAGGGATAACAAGAGCCAAACAATAGATGAACATATGCTTTTCTCCATAAACCATGTAGGAAAATAAGATCCGATCTCCAATAAATTTGGGGATGGCTTAAGTCGAAGAGACCTGAGAGTACAATAAAACTAAACGCTACAAAGTGTCACTGTGCTGCAGATCATGTAAATCTGAAACGAGCACATGAATCACAATGTTTATCGACAATTCTTAATGAGATTAACTTTCAAAAAGTAAGCCGTACTTGACTTCCAAAGATACAATTTCTTTACCTCGAAATATGGAGCCATGAAGGCATGATATACCAGGTAAAAGATTGAGCCAACAATGGCTCCAGATAGATATAACTTCAGCAAATATTCAGGTCCAAAAGTTCTTCCCATCTGGCCAATAAAAATTGGATTTCACAAAAGTGCCATCATAAGAATCATGTTGATCATCCTATAGTAAATATTAAGTAATTCTCAAAAGAAAAAACACTACCTTTTGCACATACATGCAAGTAGATCATCTCAGGATCTATATCTATATTATAATAATAACAAGAACTTTTTCCTTTCACTACTTAAAAAGTGTAAGTAGAAACAGATTCTCAACTTGCAGTGCAAAATACCTTATCATTTAACAGCAAGGACATAACCAAATAAAAAAAGAGTGAGACGCATGTGATGTAATAATGCTCAGATGAATAGGATCTTACACTCATTCCAAAAAAGTAAAGGCCAACCATGTTGCCTATAAGATGCCCCAATTCGGAATGACTAAATGCTGAAGTAATCAATGTGTGCATCCGACCACTGGTAAAATTGTCCACGGATATCTGAGAAAAAATAGTAAAATAGAAGGTTGCATTTATCTTGCTGGCCAAACTGCCTTGCCTAGTTCTAAATTCAAAATTATAAACCTCTCACCATGAAATTCTGTCTCATAAAACGTTTGTCCGCAACTCTCCATAATAGAAAGACAGCAGCATTTGCTATGATCAAGCCTATTACAACTCCCTCAGTTGTAAGCCTCTGAAACCCTGATCTCCTTAAAAATGGAATGAAATAATGTCTCACGTAAAATTCCCATGTTTTTCTCTCAAGTATAAGATATAGATATAACAATGATCTCCACGGAGACAACTCCATAGCAAGTCACGAGCATTACTCTAAAGCTTTAATTATAAATCAAAGACAAGATATGGTAACTGCACATTGAATAGGAGACATTTACTACATTGGATAGAGTCAAAATGGTCCTAACAGATAAAAGGAAGAAATAAGCAATGTTTTTGTGCAATTCTATTTGAATATGATGAACACTTCGGATGCTGCCAAGACATGCTAAATTAAGTAATGAAATACACCAAAGAGGACTTAAGTAAACCAAAAAGCTAAAGACTTGTGTGTCAACACTATATTCCCCAAAAATTCTGGAACTTTAGCAGTGCCACCAAAGTTCCTTTTGATTAATGCCTTACATGATATTCTTTCATCTCTGAGTATGGATGCCTTTTAGGTCATTGTATGTTGGTGTATAAAGTCGAAAACTGGCCAGATCGGATCCGATCTTGCCTTGATATCCTCCACTGGACTAGTGAGAGAGTGACAGAGTACACAAAAGATAATATAATTCAAGATCTTTTGCATAAGGGTCTAATAATATAATTCAAGATCTTCTGCATGAGGGTCTAATTATCTCTATCATCATATTAATGTTATAACTAGTAACTTCTTGAAGTCTAACAACATACCCCACATGTTATAAAGTAAGTCCCCATCATGAAAAAGGAAGATCAGAAGAGCACAATTTACATATTCATTCAACATGCTGAAGACTCCAACGTAGTAATTGGCACAAAAAATATAGCACTAATAACTCATCATCAAGTATTGTTACAAGTCCGCGTAGTTAATTGCAAGGCAACTCTGCCTTTTTTTTTTTTTTTTTTTGCCGGGGGGGGGGGGGGGGGGGGTT